>BQNB010029663.1:0-50343 GCA_026074375.1 Tanacetum coccineum
ATTATTTTGAGTAGGTGGGAAATCACCATAGATAATAACATGCCAAAGATCTAGATCTTTTAATTTCACGTAAGTTTCGAATCTATTTTTCCAATAAATAAATCCATCACTTTCAAATAGTGGTGGTCTTTGCATAGATTGCCCTTCTAAATATTTTTTCGATTCCATAGATCGATTCAAGTTTTGAAGTATAATTTATTTTAAAAATCTTGTTTGACCTGGCTTCTTATACCAATTGTGGAAACTAGATGGGGAGGGGGGGTTAAATAGTTTACCGCTTTAAATATTTTAGTGTATTGTTTGTTTATAAAAACTTAGATTCTATTTTATGTGATCTCAACGTACACACAATATGAATAATTTAACTAAGTAAATGAATGATTACAAGATAAATAAGTATGCAAGACAAGAGATAAGAGTTAGAAAGATAAAACCACAACACAAGGATTTATAGTGGTTCGATAACGAAGCTCCTCTTCGCCCTACTCCACTCCCCGAGTACCCAACTCGAGAGTTCTCTTCACTATGTCAACAAACTCCCTTTAGGCGGAGAAAACCATACACAAGTAGCTTACACCAATTTCCGACACTAAGCCAAATGTCGAGTTCTAATCTTAGCTGGAACAATCTACCACACTCTTTGTATTTTGAGGACTAAAATACTAACCGCACTAACACAAGATCACTTCACCTAAGTACTAACACGATCACCCAGATCTAACTATTCTCTCTACGATCACCATGATCTAACGATACTCTCTATGATCACCACGATCTAATTATTACACATAATTACACAAGATGCACAAATGATTTACAAATTATGACAAAATCGTAACTATGTTACGAGAACACGAACTAAGCTATAATACTTCGTAACTTTATGGTAGGAAGTATTCTTCTCTCGCACTTGAAGATCCAAGCTTGGATCACTTGGAAACAAATATTTGAATTAAATGATCAAAGGAATGGAAGTGAATGTAAACTGATTTTAGAACAGAAAGAATATGTGTGCAAAAGGTAAGAAAATCTGTAGGGAACAGTCCACTATTTATAAGCAAAGCTTGGAGCGTTTTTAGCTGGCCGGCCCCCTTAGCTCTATGGCCGGCCCCCTTATCACTAAGGGGGCGCCCTTACCTATAAGGGGACCGCCCACAGCTAGACGATCTCATTTTTGTCTTTTCCAGGGGAGGTGTTTCCTGGATCAAATATATCCGTTTTTAGGTGAAAATTTTGAATTCAAAACATTTATTTTGAATAAAACATTTCTTATAAATACAAAAATATTTTGTATAAGTTATAAAAATATTTGTTACATTTTATAAATAATGTGAGGTTGAATAAAAATTCATTTGATCATAAAATGCATTAAGCATTTATTTATTCATACCTATAAGTGATTAAATTTTCAAAATAAAAATTTACGACTAATTACTTGTTTACGTTTAATTGTACATAGATCGTTTTTAGATTTTGTGATTATCAAAATGTAGAGAAGTCAATATCTTTTTTAGGCATTATTTCTATCAACATTATCATTTCCGATGATGAAACTATTGATTGGTCATTTGCTAGATTTAATACTATAGTTACATCTCAAAGGACTTGACGAATCTTTTTTAAGTCGTAATCATGTTAGGAATTTCTTGAGGGCTCTTCCAACTAAATGGCGTCCAAAGGTGACAACTATAGAAGAATCCAAGGACTTTTCAACACTACTCCTAGACGAACTCATCGGTAACTTGAAAGTCTATGAAGTAGTGCTTGAAAAGGACTCGGAGGCTTCCTAGAGTAAAAAGGAAAAATACAAGTCATTGGCCCTAAAGGCTAAGAAAGTATCAAGTGACGAAGAAGTCTCGTGTTCGAATAGTGATAATGAAGAGTATGTTATGGCGGTAAGGGATTTCAAGAAATTCTTTAGAAGAAAAGGTAAATTCGTCCGACAACCGCACGATGACAAAAAGACCTTCCGGAGAGCACAAGAAGAAAAGAAAGGAAAAGATGAGCAAAGGTGCTTCAAGTGTAGTGACCTTAATCACTTTATAAGTTATTGTGCCAAACACTCCAACAATGACCAAAAGGAATTCGTTTGAGGTTGTTGGAGCGATAGTGAAGAAGACGATGAAGCCGAAAAGGATGAAATTTGTCTCATGGCACATGACTCAAATGAGGTACATTTCGACACCCTATATTATAGTAGTTCTTCTTTAGATGACGAGTCCTTACAAAATGAATACAACAAGTTGTGTAAAATTAGTCTTAGAATAATCAACAAAAACAAACATCTAAAGACTAAAAACTCAGATCCTAGACAATGAGGTTTATGAGCTTAAGGAAAGGTTAAAACAAATAGAGAAAAATAAGGCAACCAGCAAAGAATGTAAATCGTGTATTGACCTCCGACGGGAATTGATTCACTTTTCTCAAAACTTGCTAAATTTTAAAATAGTAGTCACTTTTTCCAAGAAATGATTAAAAATTAAAGATTGCAAAAAGATAATAAGGGTCTTGGATTCATAGAAGATAAAGCTTCGACTAGCGGAGTAAAAAAGGGAAAAATGGGTCAAGAAAGCACCAAAATGCCTTCTGTAGAACCGGCTCGCATGGTACCCTTTTAAAAGGTACCAGCTAGCACAAATGGAGGGTACCTGGCAACTAATTCAACAAATGAAATTTTAAAACCAATTTTGCAAAATAAAAGCGAGTTTGTTCAAGTAACTGAGAAAACATTACCTAGTGCTACTATAGGAAATGTCAAACAAACAATGTCCTTAAAACTTGGTCAAGGACTTGGAAAAAGCAAAATCCAAACACGACCCAAAATACCCCTCAGGAAAAACAAACAACCATTATACCCCTTAGAGCGACTCCCTCAAGTAAGGTTGGAATTATTCATCAAGTGTAGTGACCTTAATCACTTTATAAGTTATTGTGCCAAACACTCCAACAATGACCAAAAGGAATTCGTTTGAGGTTGTTGGAGCGATAGTGAAGAAGACGATGAAGCCGAAAAGGATGAAATTTGTCTCATGGCACATGACTCAAATGAGGTACATCTAAAGGTTAAATTTGAAGCAGATGAATGGATCAAGGATAGTGGTTGTTCAAGGCATATGATGGGTAACAAGGATATCTTCTCTACCTACGAAGCCATTAATTGAGGTAACATAGTGTTTGGTAGTAACACTAAAAGCAAGATACTCGGCAAAGGTACGATTGCTCACAACTCCCTAACTATTTATGATGTTAGTCACATAGAAAATCTAACTTTTAACTTGTTTAGAATAGGACAAATATGTGATAAAAAGTGCAAAGTTCTCTTTAGCGAAACTGGTAGTAAAATTATAAAAGACGGCATTACCATAGCAAGAGGGATTAGGAAAAATGGACTTTATGTAATGAAAATGGGTAACTCACCTAAAGATAGTCTTTGTCTAACTTTGATGATGATACTTTGACCTTATGGCATCGAAGATTGGGTCACGCCAATATGCGACTTATAAAATCGCTATCGTCTAAGGAGCTTGTTCAAAATTTGTCAACACAAAAATTTGAAAATTATTTTTGTGACACTTGCAACATAGGAAAACAAGTACACGCAAGCCATAAGGCTAAAAACATGGTTTCAACTACTAAGTGTCTAGAACTTTTACATATGGAATTGTTTGGTCCATCGGCCATCCAAAATTATGGAGGAAACTACTACACTTTGGTCATTGTCGATGATTATTCAAGATATACATGGACCAGATTTTTGAAACATAAAAATGAAGCGTTTGACCATTTTGAAATCTTAAGCAAGAAAATTCAAGTACAAAAGGGTTGTCCCATTATGTCAATACGTACGAATCACGGTCGAGAATTTGATAATGAGGTTTAATTTAGAGCATTTTGTGATACTAATGGTATCACTCACAACTTTTCGGCTCCACGTACTCCTCAATCAAATGGGGCAGTCGAACGTAAAAATAGAACTTTACAAGAAATGAGTCTCACTATGCTAAATGAACAATCTATCCCTAAATTTTTTTGGTGTAATGCCGTCGACACCTCCACCTATATTTTAAATAGAATTTTAATTAGACCCTTCCTCGGAAAAACTCCTTACGAGCTTTTCAAAGGTAAAAAGCCTTCATTAGAGTATTTTAAAGTTTTTTGTAGCAAATGCTTTATTCTTAACACCAAAGATTACCTCACTAAATTCGACCCTAAATCAACCGAAGGCATCTTTCTAGGTTATTCCCCGAATAGTAAAGCCTATATAATTCTAAACAAAGAAACCATGAGAATTAAAGAATCTTTAAATGTAAGATTTGACGAAAGTCCTCCTCCTAAATCATCACCTTTAGTAGATGATGATATAATCAAGAGTCAAATCATAGAAAAACAAATACAAGAATTAGAAGACAAGAAAAATAGACCATTAAACAAAGAAATTATCAACATCAAAGAGTCTAAAGATCATTCTCTAGAAACGGTCATAGGAAAACTAAATGACAGGACCGTAAGATCTTAATTCTAAAATCAAAGAAATTTCTTTTGTTTTGTGCCATCCGTAGAACCTATAAATATTAAAGAAGCTATAAAAGACGAAAGTTGGACAATGGCTATGCAATAAGAATTAAACCAATTCATAAAAAATGATGTTTGGAGTCTTGTTTCACCACCTGAAAATTAAACCGTAATTGGTACAAAATGGGTTTTCAAAAATAAATTAGATGAAAATGGTGTAGTATCTAGAAACAAAGCTAGACTTGTCGCTCAAGGATACAACCAACAAGAAGGAATAGATTTTGATGAGACATATGCTCCCATGGCAAGATTGAAATCTATAAGAATTCTTCTTGCGTATGCTTGTGCAAATGATTTCAAACTTTTTCAAGGATGTCAAAAGTGCCTTCCTAAATGGCTTTATAAACGAAGAAGTATATGTGTCTCAACCTCCCGGTTTGGACGATTTCGAAAAACCTAATCATGTATACAAACTCAAAAAGGCTCTTTATTGTCTTAAACAAGCACTCAAAGCTTGGTATGATAGACTCAAAGCCTTTACCAAGAAGAGAGACCCACAAATCATTATTGTCCAAATATACGTAGACGACATTATATTCGGATCAACTTGTCAAGAGATTTGTGATGATTTTTCCAAAATCATACATGTCGAGTTTGAGATGAGTATGATGGGTGAATTGAATTTCTTCCTTGGTTTACAAATCAAACAACTAAAAGATGGCAAGAAACAAGAGAGAGAAAAATGGTTGAATTACTTGCAAATGGAAAATGTTTACAAATGAACCAACACCATTTTCCATGTATACCCTACACAACTTCATGAGGCATGTGGGCTTTTACTTGGGTCGGGCTTGGGATTGACTTGGGCTTTAGCCCGATACACATACAATATTAGCTTACATTTACGATCCCGTTTACCCTTCTAGTCTATTATAACGTATAATTAATTAAGTGACCGAGACCTAATATAATGAACGAACTTCCATTGTTCGACTCAATATTTTGAGGCTAACAATCTCCCTCGAAGTGAGTTCATTGTGACACTCCTTCGTGAGATCAATGAGATTGCTTTTGTCGTTAAGCTCTTGTGATCTTTGTCTCTGTCAACGTTGTAGGCTTGTTCCTTTATGCATTGTGATCTTTGATCTTGAGCCTTTATCATTGTCTTTAGACTTCATCTTTTTCGTCTGAGATCTTTAAATCTTTATCCTTCCGTCTTGATCGTCTTTGCCACCATGCGATCTTGTGTCTTGACCAACATGCTCATACTTTGCATCATCTTGAAAGCTTGTTAACAATCTCCCTTGATAGACTTGATATCTTTGAAGGAAGATATTGTATATCAGAGTTTGTGCGGAAGTCTTTGTCTTTAATTCTTGAGATTTCATGATTCTTGAATCTTAATGCTTATGGAATGTCTTTGTAGTTTGAGCATGAGCATGTGGTAATGAATCCGACTTTAGCTGGAATGAGGCATCACCATCTCCATCTTTATGTATCCTAAAATAAAACAGTTAGCAATAAAGCGGGTGGACGAATATGGCTTTGTCATTCATCCGGATTTGGTTAGATTAACCTCCAGTTCCGTAGGACCATTTTATAGTATAAATACTATACCTGTGATCAGGTAGATTCAAAGAATCTCCTTGACAGGGTTTCCAGCTCAAAGCGTAGGATCTTCTAACACAGATGTATTAGATTTGCCATGCTTGCTAGTTCTCATTACCGAAACGTCTCAAAGCAGACAACACGGTAAGAGTGAATCAGATAGTTACTATCTTTTTTATTATGTCGTCAATTCATTTACTAGACCTTTATCGATATCTAGTTGACACAAGCTTGATTCATATAGAATCTCGCAGGTCACCTACCGTAGTGCTGTTTGTTGATGACACTAGAAGGATTTCCATTCGTCATTGTGAATACTAAAGAGTATCATTCTGAACGTTCTGGTAGAATCACACGGATAATGCGTAGGACTCTTGTTAACAGCTTGTGAACTTAATAATGTTCGATAAGTGTTAGTCATGGATTGTGTCCTAATGAGATTTATTTGATGATCTCTTGGCTCTAGACTCGATTAGTGCATTTTGGTTTTTAGTAATCGGAGGCTGGAGCAGACTGCCACCTATTCAATATTAACTAACTCGGTTGAGGAAAAGGTCAATAGTAGTCAAGGTGTATCTTCGTGGACAATGAGACAATTTCTTTTGAGAGATAAAACTCGAAGGGCTGGGGAGGTTGTGCATTGCATCACTGGGTACCATGATGTGCGTGCTTCAATGTCAGCAATCAACATTGTGATTCTGACAGCATATGTATTGACCCGGTTTCTGCCTAAGTTATGTGGAGGGCTTCTTTCTTTTCACCCTTTATCCATACATTTCTTTTTAATTCTTCAACCCCTTCAATGCTTACCAAGACGTCATTACTAACACCTTGTTGTGATTGTTCCAGTGTTAGCTCAATCTTAGTCGGCATTCTTCCCTTATACATATTCATCTCCAATCATACCTAAGGACTGCTATTTCTAACTATGGAGTGTCCTTGGGTAGATCCCTCCAGTTCTGGTTGGATCATAGGACAAATACCTAACCTTACCACCTTATGTCTTCAGAATCATCGTGAAATAAGATGTTGTAGGGTATGAGATCGAACCATGAAACCATTTCTGAATAGCACTTTGAGTCTTTTAGATCACATTTTAATTACATTTCTCCCCTTATTTTAAATTCTAAGTCACTTAGATTTTGAAATACTGTGTGATTAAAATTTGTCTTGAAAAGGCCATGGGGAAAACTTTTTCTTAGCATGAATTACATGGAACATAAACTTGCTCCCCCTCAATTTTACATATGTTTGACACCAAAAACAATGATACCAAGTTGTTAAACTGAAATCTAAAATTGGTGGTTGATACCCCTTAAGGATCTTATAACTCTCATTTAATTGAATTGTCATTGTATCTTGTTTGTGATTAAAGACTTTTTGGGAATGGTTTGAATAACATAAGACTGGTCGTGAGGATGATGTAATCCAAATCATTAAATGTTGTTTTTCGAAACAACTCCCCTTGAAGTTGGTGTGTTGACACTCAATTTTGAATGATTATTGAAATTGTCAAGTGAGAAATTCTTTGAAATATTGTGTTCAAATTTGAAAAAACATATGTTTAGAAGACTTCTCTTCCAATCTAAAGGGTAATGCGCAATTATGCTTACACTATTCTTTTTTTGAGCGTAAAACTTTGAATTGTCTGGTAAGAACAGCTCAAGACCGAGAAAAGTTGAATTTCTCGTTGTTAGGATAAGTTATCTTTATAGATAACTTTCCTTTATTTGACGTTCATGGGTTACGTACTGTTATGTGACATAAGCCATCAAGAAGAAAATTAGAAATGACATGTTTTGAAAGCATTTGAAACTTCTGTTCGAACTTCATTTACACGCCCGTGTCGATATTAATAACATTTCTAGGTAGTAATGTTATCGATTCCAAAGAGAATGTCGATAGAGAATATTTTTTTGAAACATTTTCTGATTTTTTCTTTTGTTGTTTCTTTTTGACAATTTGATATTTTGTATTTTTCTTTTTTTTTCAAAAAAGTGTACAAGTTGGATGTTTGATGAGGTTTATCAAGCGGATTCTTTTGTCAGACCTCCAGTTCTGCTTAGAGTCAAACATTCTACATACCAATGGTCTGGGTTGGATACTAAAACCTTTCTTCGGGGGAGGGCTTTAGTAAATAACATGTCAGCAATTGGTATCTTAGTTCTGACAAAAGTACAAATCAATTTTACATTTCACCTGTTCCTTTATGGAAGTGATACCAGTATGGATATGCTTGGTCCGGGAGTGCTGCAACGGGATTGCTATGATATTGGCTTATAGCTGACGAGAGTCGCAATACATTGGTTATTTGGTTATAGTTGAAGCCCAATAATATTGAAGTTGTGTCTGCAGCACATTACTTGAGCACAACTTGCAGATAACGCCACGTATTCAGGACTCTGCGGATGACATTGCAGTACAGATTTGCTTCTTTGCTTCCAGCGACTAACTTATCACTAGGAAGACTGTATTCCTCAGATAGTGCTTTTGCGAGTATCATGCATCCGGCATGATGGCATCTGAAATACGATGTTAGTTAAAGCACAACCCTTCAAATCCTACCAGAGTCCCATGTGAATGGTACCTCTTAAGTATCGAAAGATCCTTTTATCCCCCCCCCCCCCTTTGAGGGGTTATTCAGTCGGGTCTTGCTTGATATCATGCACATTAGACATACAGCTTGCACTATGTCTTGGTCTACTAGATGTCCGATCCATAAGTGAACCCGATTTTGATACGGTAGTCAGTTTTGGTATCTCGGGTTTGTCACCACTCAAACGTCTGCATCTAATTTAGGTTTCGTAGCCATTGGTTATTACCAATGCTTTTGTCCTTTTTCCTACCTGTTTTTTTAGATCTCTAAGTATATTTGGCCTGATTGATAAAAATACCGGTCGTGGGGATTGGTGGATCTGAAGTCCTAAAAAGAATTTCATTTCCCCCATTAAGGACATCTCAAATCTACCGTGCATTAATTTTTCAAAACGTTTTGAAAATTTAGGGTTTGTGGAACCAAAAATAATGTCATCAACGTAAATCTGCACAAGTAGAATGTCCTCCCCGTATTTTATCGTGAATAGGGTCGGGTCAATGATACCTTTAGTAAAACCTTTGGAAATCAGGAATTTTGAGAGTTCATCATACCAGGCTCTCGGAGCTTGTTTCAATCCATATAGAGCTTTCCTTAGACGGTAAACTTTGTCTGGATGATCAGGATCAACGAATCCGTCTGGTTGTGCAACATAAACCTCCTCCTTCAATGGACCATTAAGAAATGCCGTTTTCACGTCCATCTGATAAATTGGAAAAGACTTGTGTGCAGCATATGCGACAAAAATCCTGACAGCCTCCAAGCGAGCAACTGGAGCAAATGATTCTTCGAAATCAATACCCTCTTCCTGAGCATAACCCTTTGCTACAAGTCGTGCTTTGTTGCGAATTACAGTTTGGTCTTCATCCTTTTTGTTTTTCCATAACCACTTTAGCTTGATTACGTTCTTGCCAAAAGGTTTGTCAACGAGTTCCCAGACTTGTAGTCTGTCAAACTGATGAAGTTCTTCCTGCATTGCTTCTATCCATGCAGAATCAGCCATTGCTTCCTTAATGTTTTTCGGTTCAACAATACTCACGGTGAGTGCGAACATACACATTTCAGGATCTGTTGCAAGTTGTCGTCTTGTTTGCACTGGCTTGGATGGATTTCCACGAACTTGAGTTAACGGGTGATCTTTTGTCCATCGGTATTCTGAATGTTGAGGTTGATTGAAGGTATGCACATTTGAATTACCAATATTGCGTGAGGAAGACTCAGCATTTTCTTGTACCGGTGTACAGAAAGGATTGGTAAATTCTGCTTGATTATCGTTGTTTTCCTCAGCATGAACATTTGTAGGAGTTGATGGTTCTGATGTAGGGTGAATATTCGTTGAAGGGTGTGTGTCTTGTGGAGCAGAATTATCGGTGGGAGAAGAAGACTTGTTGACACGAGAAGTACCATCATTGAAAAATTCATCGTACAAAGGACCGAAAAGAAGATCCAACTCCTGTTGTGATGGAACTGTTGTATCTGCTGAAGGAGAAACATTTTGTAATTCTGGTGCGGGGTCAGGGTTGTCATAATCTGACGCCTTTTGTCGTTGGTTAACGAGGCATGAAGTGTCATTAGCAACAGGCGTCTCTGACGTCTCTTTGATCTCATCAAATCTGAGATGGATGGATTCAACTATCAACCTTATTCTCTTGTTGTAGACACAATATCCCTTTGACTGAGTGGAGTATCCCACCAAAATGCACGGATCCCCTTTTTCTTTCATCTTATCCAAATTTTTACCATCTCTTGTTAAGTAACAAGTGCAACCAAAGTTGTGAAGGTGTTTAATTGTGGGTTTTCTGTCATTAATGATGTGATATGTCATTTTCTCATGAGTTGGGATGATGATTGATCTGTTTTGAGTATAGCATGCGGTTGCAATTGCTTCAGCCCAAAAGAATAAAGGAAGTTTAGAAGTCGAAAGCATTATTCGAGCAGCTTCAACGAGAGTGCAGTTTCGTCTTTCGACAATGCCGTTCTGTTCAGGTGTTTGAGGAGTAGAAGTTTGATGCTCAATTCCTTCTTCTTTAAAGAATGCATTAAGTGTCTTGTTTAAGAACTCAGTGCCTCTGTCAGTGCGAACAAAAATTACTAGGGCTTGAAGATTTCTTTGGATCATCGTGAGAAAGTCTTTTAAAACTTCTGGTGTTTCATCCTTGGAACATAGAAAGAGAGTCCAAGTGTATCTGGAGTAGTCGTCGACAATTACCAGAATATATTTCTTCCCATTTATGCTAGCAACCCGCATTGGACCACATAAGTCCATATGAAGCAAATTTAACCGTCCTTTTGAACTTGGAACAGTCTTTGACTTGAATGAACTTCGTTTTGCTTTACTCACTTCACAAGAGGAACATAGTTGATCCTTGACATACTTCAGTTTTGGTAAACCAATCACAACATCCTTCTTTGAAAGCAAGTTGATGTAGTCGAAGTTGAGATGAGAAAGTCTTCGATGCCATAACCATGCTTGAGTTGGTGATGCTTTAGCCATGAGACAGATTGGAGTTGATGAAGTTGTTTCTTGAAGAGAAATTGTATAGAGATCAGTTCCACGATTACCGGTTAGTAAGTCGTTTCCCTGAAGATCTCTAACAAAACACGTAGATTTCCGAAATGCAACCTCCAAATCCGCATCACAGAATTGACCAACCGAGAAAAGATTGTGATTGAGACCTTCGACGTAGTAAACCCTGTTGATCGTAATATTTCCTTGAACCAAATCTCCATAACCAAGAATTGGAGCAAATTGATCATTGCCAAAACGAACGGTACCCAAATATTTTTCAACAAAATTGCACAGCAGTGATAGATTGCCCGTCATGTGCTTTGTGCATCCCGAGTCAACAATGAATAGGATGAGTTGTACAATCTGCAAGAGAATTAGAGGACGATGGAATACATGACAAATTGGATCCTAAAGTGTTTGTGAGTTTTAAGACATTAGTTATCCTAGATACATTATCTATGGCAAAACTAACTGTCTTAGTCACACTTTCATTCCTAACTTTAGGTACCCACTTCTTTTTTGTCTTAGGAACCCATGTATATGCTGATGGGCATTGTTGTGCTATCCACCATTTCCACGCCTTACTAGTTTTCTTATATAGCATCCTATAGTAACTCTTAGAATTTGTGGTAGTGGATTCTGATGCAACTGTTTTCTTATGGGGTGTTGCAACAGATTTGTTCGCTTGACTTTTGGGCTTTCTAGTACTAATAGGCACTACATTAGGCTTCTTAGTTCTAGCATTCACGTCATTCAAAAACTTAGAAACACAAGCATCATGATTCGAATTAAACACACATTTTCCACAAGTAGCACAAACAACATTAACATTCGAAGTTCTGGAATTTAAACTGTCATTACACGCAGTTACAGACTTTGTTTGATTAGAAATACGAGAAATCCTAGGGTGGTCTTTTACTTCAGTCTTCTTAAACTTCACTTGACTAGTGTTTGGTAGGACCTTATCTTTCATTTGATTGCTCCTATGCTGTGGTCTGCTAACATTAGTTCTGTGAGCTACTCTTGTAGATGTAGACACGCGAGGATTAGTATTCCTAGAAGTCTGAGTCAACTATGGTACTCTAGTTTGTGTTGTACTACTTGCAATTCGATACATGCCTGGTTTAATCACATTTGTGTTTCTTAGAGCTTGTGTTGCTGTTTGAGGCAAATTCTGTAGAGTGACTGATTTTGATAAACCCTCTGACTCATTAGTTTTTGAAACCGACTTTTTCTTTGCAAAATTTGTTCTCTCAAGAGAGTCTGAAAAAGGAGCCGGTTTTCCTAAAACTGATGGTTTTAGAATCCTTTGAGCATTTGGTTGTCGAACAACAAATGGTTTATCAAACTTAGTGTCTACAGATTTTCCTTTGCATTATTTAATGGGTTTCTTTAACTCACAAATTGCAATGTTCTTGTCTTGCAGTTGAGCTTTCAAATCTTGTATTTCAAAATATTGTTCACGTTCCTTTCAAAATACATTTGACGCTTTTTCTTTGCAAACTGTGTCATTTTTCAGTTGTTCTTGACATTGTTGTAAAGCGATTTCAAGAGAAATTGAGTGTTTTTCTAATTTAGCAAAACTTCATAAAAGCTCAGTGTAAATCTCTTTACTTACAAATTCAGTTTGTTCAGAAAGCTTTTGTGCAAGACAGTCACATTCCCTGACTTTATGAAGATATAAGCATTGTAATTCAGTGATCTCATCTAAATCAGATAAAGATTGCAAATATGAACACATAATATCATTCGACACACATTCTTGCAAAAGCATATCATACATGTTTGAAAATTCTGCCTTATCAGATTCAAGTTCATCAATTTCATCTTCAAGAGATTCAACGTACTTTAAATCAGCATGCATTTCTTGCTTAAGTTCATGAACAAATGCGAAACTATCATTCTGAGTCTTAAGGGCAAGGGGCATCAAACATGTCTTAATTAGGATTTCCATATCTTGAGCAGTTGGGGAACGAAGATGAAGACGGTCGTTTGAATGTTTTACCCACGCTTGATCGACAATTTCTTTCAGATGATTAATGTTATTCGTCATGACATTGTATGCTTGTCTACTTTTGCTTATTGATTTTGACACTGGTAAGAAATCGATGTTTTTGAAAATATTTGGTTTTGTTTTCACAAATGATTTTCTCTACATTTTCTTTCTTATTTCATTTGCCTGTGCGAACTGAATTTCATAATGCTGAGTTGGGGGTTTAAAAATTTCATAAAGACTATTTAACTTTGTGTAGTCACTAAGTCTTTATTCAATTTTGATCGACTCTCGTTATCAAGAGTCAGAGTCTCTTCCTTTCAGGACTGAGTTATTTGCAGGTCAGATTGGTCATTTTGGGATCGCCTAGAATACAAGATTTCTCATATTACGGCTTTTTGAGGTAATTAGATTGGCAAGGTAGGTTCTTCAATTAATGTAGGGCTTTTGGGTGTAACAATGAATGGTTTAGATTGATTTGACATCTCTTTTGTAAACTATTTTCATTCCAAAAACTTTAATTTGTTTTCCTTAAATCATTTTGTCAATCTCTTTTTCTTCTTAAGCTTCATAATCCGTTGATGACCTTTGTTTTCTTTGACAAGACCTTCGTAATGTGACTTTGTTAAAAGTCTTGTTTGACTAACTCATCGTGTTTTCTCTTTGACAACAAAAATGTTATTAGGCTTTAAACTTTTAAACCTTCTTTTATGCTCAATTTCTTTTTGAGCTATTAGTCCTAGAGTTTCATTAACTTGTCGTTCAAGTTTGTCATAGTCAACTGTGCGTCATTAAAGGCTTAGTACCTCTCAGACTTCAGTTGTTTATTTGAAGTGCAACTAAACAAACGATCCGGAATTACTATAGGATTCCCTTAGAGTTTACTGTCCAGCCAAGAATGATTTTGACTCAGTTAATTTTTGAGTCAATGTTGCATTTGCTTTCTTTAATTGCTTTTGAATCTTTTTATTTTCTATTAACATTAAAGCCTTTAAATTAGGAGATAAAATTAGCAAGTGCAACACGCTCATCATCACATTCTACATCATTTTGGTCATCCTGAATATCATTATCACACATATCCGGTGAGTCAGGAATGACATTACTATCACCCGTTTCCACTGCACATGTGTTAGTAATGGATTCAGATTGCTCAAAATGTTGTATGTCATTGGCAAACACATTATCGTCAGTATCGTATTGTACCTGTTCTAATGGCTCAGCGTCAGTGCCTGAGTCTGCATTAGGAACCTCCTAGATCTTTGCCATGTAACTGTAATGTGCTTCCAACTCTTGTTCATCAATTTCTTCATCCGTGTCTGCTAGCCAGTCAGATTGCTCTGCTTAAGTTGAACATTTCTTTAGTTATTTACACAGCAACTTCTTTTCCTATGATACGTGGAGTCTTTAACCCGTTTTGGCTTTCTGCATTCCTTAGCATAATGACCAAATTCCTTGCAGTTAAAACACTGTATCCCAGACTGTTGCACTACTTGACCACCTACAGTTTCTCTAGCCCCAGCAACATTTACTGCCCTCTGATTCCTAAACTGTCCAGTCTGATTGTCATTCTTGTACCTTGGAGTAGTATCCACATTCTTGTTTCTGGTGTTTGAGGAAGTTCTGAGGTTGTTGTTGGTAGGTTTGTAGATTTTCTTAAAGTACTTTGCAATGAGAGCCAAAATTTTCTGCATGTCTTTATCCCTCTGAGCTTTTTCAGGATCACTATCTTCTTCAGAAGCAGACTCAGATGGTGGTGTGATTGGTTTGGCTATCTCTTTGCCTTTGTATCTTGTAGTTGCATGAGATCTGGTTGGAAGTGAAGCTTTTGATGTTGGTTCATATGATTTGTGAGGTTTTGATGATTGATAATAAGGGTCTTGAAGTGTTTTGTGTGTAGCAACAATTGCTAATGGGTTCATGCTTTCTTGGCCATTCTTTCAGCATGGAGTTTATTAAACTTCCTTTTGGTAATGTTTCAGGATGTCAAAGAGTTTGTGATATGGGCCTCCATCCAACTTATGTTGTTGCTTGAAATTGTTACAAATCTTGACCTTTATGGTTGATGTTGTTGAAGAAAGAAATGTAAATTGACTTGCATCGTAGCAAACTGCCAATTGTTTCTGATATTAATTTCCTTATATTTGTTGAAATCTTGTGTAGTAAGACTCAATTGTTTCTCCTTCATGAGAGGTGATGAATTGACCAAACTCCCAATATTGGTTTGTCTTAAATCTTGAATATTAACGTGATTACCTTGTTGTAAGCTTTCGATGGCTTCCACTTTTCTTGAGCTGTTTCTGACATGAATAAACAGTTGAGTATTATTTCTATTATCCAATTCAGTCAATATCAAATGAATCGCTTCTTTTTCTGATTCAAAATGAGCTCTGTTTTCAGGAGTCATATTCATAACTGTCTCGATTGTTGTTTCTTCAGGAACTGCTAGAGAATTCTCTGTTGCAGGAACAATTGGTGTTGTAACAATAGTTGGAGTGTAAGGACCTTTGAGAATGCACTTTCGTTATAAGGCATCACCATTTGGTTTGTATCATGTTATAGTAAGAAACGTTGATCACCATTTAATTTGTTTAGTGCATATAGTCTGTTGCAAGCATGGTGGACGATCCCTTGAACCAACTGCCATCATGTTGTTATGCATTTGACTGTCGGTTGTGGAAGTTACATTTGGAGTTGTCATGATGAATGATTGGATGAATATGAAGTGCAAAATGATTGTAGGAATATTAAAGTAGGATTTGTTGTGATTGAAGTTGTGGTAAAAAGAAAGCAATAAACGTTCACGGGATTTTACAAGTCTATCATTAAAACTGAGAAAAGAATTGTGTCTTTCACGGGATTTTACAAAATCAATAGAAAACCGTGAATGTTAATTGAAACAATAAATAGTCACGGGATTTTACAAGTCTATGATTAAAACCGAGAAAAGAGTTGTGTCTTTCGTGGGATTTTACAAAATTAATATAAAACCGTGAATGTTAATTGACATATTTCGCTTGAGAAAAAAATTACATATTTCGCTCAATTAGAAAACTACACATTTCGCTTGATCAATACATATTTCGCTTGAAAAATGAAATGCATGTTTCGCTTGGTCTATTGCATATTTCGCTTGAAATTAAAACTTATTTCGCTTGACCTTAATCTTGCATATTTCGCTTGATGTTTAACATGTTTCACTTGCTGTTTAACATATTCCGCTTGAACTTAATCGTGCATGTTTCGCTTGATAAATATATTTCGCTCAAGTGATACTTTTTTTTTGGCAAAGTGTCCTTTTATTTAATGTAATATTTCGCTTCAAACTTGAACCTGCATATTTCGCTTATAACTTAAACATATTCCGCTTCTATAATAACCTACATATTCCGCTTGGCCTAAACATACATGTTCCGCTCGGTGTCACTATCGGGTGAGGACCACTTAAACTAGAAAACAAGATGTCCTTGTCTTTGTAGGCTAAAATTATGGATCTTGGTCTCTTGATTTTGACCGGTTAGGACCACACCAAAATAAGATAGAACACAAATAAGCCACGAAAATAAGCTTGGAATAAGCTTAAAATAAGCCGAAATAAGGTCGAAAATAAGCAACAAGAAATGCAAGGATGTGATTTGTTTGATGTTAAACAAGAAGGACGAGTGTTTTGTGCAATAACACGAAACAAATAACAATCAAGAATCTTAAAAAAGAAAGATGTGAGCTTATTTGAAGAAATAAGCCATGAAAATGAAAAATAAGCCACGAAGTTAAGAGCTTATAAGCACGAATCAACCACAAGACGGTGTAGAACAAGTGAAGCAAGAAGTAAATAAGCAAAACAAACCAATAAGCCCAAAAATTTTGTGAACCGTGAGCTTATTAATCCACAAAACAACCACAATCTACCCGAGGCTCTTGATACCAAATGTTGGTACCCAAATAATCACTTCACTTCATATTGATGAACAAGAAAATAAGCTAGGAGATGATAAGAATTGTAGAGAGAGAAACTAGAGAGAGAAAGTAGAGAGAATTGGGAAGTTTACTTGCAAATGTATAAGTTACAAATGACCAACCCCCCTCACTTTCCTTGAGGAGGTGTATATGTATCAAAACTAAAAGGCTTTCATGCCTTTAGTAATTCTACGGGCCGGGCTTGGGATTACTTGGGCTTTCGCCCGATACACGTGACCGGTTAGCTTACATTTAAGAGCCCGTTTACCCGTCTAGCCTATTACAACGTATATTAATTAATGACCGAGACCTAATATAATTAATGAATGAACTTCCATTGTTTGACTTAATATTTTAAGGCTAACAAGTATATAACTAAAGTATCAAATAATAAGAAGAGTAAGTATTCTGTAAGGTTTTTAAGAAAATTACTTTTAACCAAAGTAAAATTCAAAACCTCCTGGGGCGTAGTCTGTTAGCCTTAAAATATGGTGACAAACACGGAATTGCATTAGTTTATTTATAGTGTGACACATAGGGACTAATAATGACAATCTACGATAGTTGTGTGTCACTAGGACTATAAATACCCCCTCCATACTTCCATGGAGGGGCGAAGCTCACTTTTGTAAAAGTGTAGTGTGTGTGTTTTCTCCTAACACACACTCTTCCCATCTTTCTTCCTTTATTCTCTAATAATATGGCTACACATTTATTTCATTTTACACAACCTCCAGATCTGTTTTAATCCCTGATATTACATGTCATTTACAATCTACAATTGGCATCAGAGCTGCAGGAGTGTATTGTATCATTTGTTTGTTGTTACTGTTCATATCGGCACTGTTCATGTTACTGTTCATGAACTATTCATAGTTACTGTTCACTGTTCATTCATTGTTTTTCCTTGTTAAAATGTCATGAACATGGTTTTTGTTGTTAAGTTGTGTCCCGTATCTTGTTCAGATCAGTTGTTCATGCTTAAAAGACATGTTCTTCAAGAAACAATTCTGGGTTTATTTTTTTTGTTGCGTTTTCATGAATAAAAAAACCCAGATCCGGTACAATAGTATAAGTTGTGTTTTGACAAGATCGGACTGCGTTTTGGTGGTTGCAGTTTGACGTTGCGTTTTGCCAAGTTGAAGACCCTTTTTGCAACATATACAAAGGTTATGTTGCCTGCGTTTTGTGTATGTTGCATTTTGTCTCAAAACCCAAGATTGTTACGTCTTGGTTGGTTGCGTTTTGTTAACCCAAGACTCAAACCAAGTCAACTCGGTTATTACCAAGTTAACCCGGTCAATGAAAATGCACAAGACAGACTCAAATAAACCATCATCACAGCCACAACAACCAAAAACAAACCAACATCAACATAACAAACCACAAACAATTACAACTTCAACAGCCAACAACAATCAACATCCACAACAAATCCTCTACTTAAACTCTTAACCCTATCAACAATACAACATCTCCATCACCTCTTATTATCATTCCTAGTCTTTCCATCTCTACTTGGCTCTCCACTATTCCCTCTCTTATTAGTAATCTTATTCAATGTTGCATTCTAAATTGCCTCATCGGTTAGCATTCCCGCTTTTTGTACAACACTCTGAATCGTTGTTGGCTCCGTTACAGCCACCATCACACGGATTTGTAAAGCAAGGCCATAGATGTACCTCTTAATATTTTTGTTCTCAGGGGTAACCAAATGAGGAACTAACCTAGCAAGCTCATGGAACCGATTAGTGTACGCAGCATGGCCAGCTCCGACCATGACGTGACACCAAACTCAATTTCCAGCTTTTGCATCTTATTGTTTAGACAAAACTCCTCCCTTTTCAAAATCTTAAAGTCCTCCCAAGTTATGCCAACTGCGGTTTCTAGACCTCTGGTCTGGACCTGAGAGTTCCACCATGTTAGTGCCTTACCGATAAAAGAACCAGCAGTGTACTTGACCTTCTGGTTCTCTCTACACCCACTCATATCCTAGACTGATTCCATTTTCTCAATCCAGCGGGTGTAGACCATCACACCACCCTTCCCATCATAAGCCTTTGGGCTATAAGCCATGAATTCCTTGTATGAACAACCACCTCGACCGTTGTTTATAGTCCTAACATTACTCTGGTTTTTGTCATTGATGACGTTGTCATCTTTGTGGAAACTAAAGGAGGGGGGGTGAATAGTTTACAGGTTCGTTTTACGTTTTAAAAGTTTGCTTTCAAATATTTAGATTCGAGTTGTATGTTTAAGCAATTCACAATATGAACAAACAATATAACAATCTAAACTCAAGCTAAATAACAATGACAATAATATGAAGAGATAAGGAAAGGAACAATCAAACCAAGACACCAAGATTTTATAGTAGTTCGGCTACGAAGCACCTCTTCGCCCTACCCTACTCCCTGAGTATCCTACTCGATATTTCACTATGTCAACAAGCTCCCTTTAGGCGGAGAAAACCGTTTACACGTCGCTTAAGTTATTTTTTGACACTAAGCTAAATGTCAAGTCCTAATCTTAGCTGGAACCAATCTACCACTTCACAATCAATACACAATCACTAGATCTACACTATCGAATTTACACACAATCCGAATCACATAAATACACAAGATAATTACAATATAGATTTGGTACTTAGAAGAGAAAAGGAAAGATCACTAAATAACAATTCATTTCTTGGCGAATACGAATGTTCTTCTCTTGCACTTGAATGAGAGGGAAGAGATGAGAAGAAGAGATTAGATCACTTGAAAAAAGATATAAGAATGTTAGTGATCAAGAGATTTAGAGAGAGAAAGAATATTTTTAGAGAGAGAAAGTTATCTGAAAATTTAGTGCAAAGAGGTCTAATTTTTTGAAAGGAATAGAGCAGTATTTGTAGGCAGGAAAATCCAACGGTCACTAAGGGCGGTCCTGGCGGACCCAAATATATTTGGGAGCCGCCAGGCCTATAAGAGGGCCGCCCAGTAGACTACGCTCTCTTTTTTGTCTTTTTGTGGGGAAGGTTGTATCTGGTATGGAACCTTCTATTTTGGGGGGAAAATTTGAATTTTAAATTTTAAGTTTTTGATAAAACTTTTCTTTTAATTAGAAAATATTTTGTATAATTAATTTTGTGAAATTCTTTTGTTAAAATGTGATGGATAATAGAAAAATATTTTCTTGATCACTAATCATGCTTAATGATTTGTTTGTTCATACATTAAGTGATTATTAATCTTAGAAATGGAATTTTACGATTAATAATTTGTAAATGTTTAATTTTATCGTAAACATTTTTACATTTTGTTATTATCAAAACGTTAAGAGGTCAAAAAATATAAATAACGTTTTTAGACATTATTTGTATTAACAATCTCCTCCTTTTTAATGATGACAAAATATAAACTCATTTTTTATAAAATTAATAGTTACACATTATTAATGAGTTTTGTTCTATTTCTCTCCTTTTTTGTCGAATTCAAAAAGGATGATCGTCGAGTAGTTGTAGGAAGAAAGAAATCAAAGATATCAAGACTCCCCCCTTGATGTATGCTCCCCCTTTTTCGAGGCACCAAGGGATCGATCTTATGAAATTTGTTTGCTACAAAACAAAGTTAGAGGTACAAGAGGAAGACAAATATCTTTTAAACAACACATTAGATTCAAGTCACCCAAAAGAGAGTTTCATTCAACAATTAAGAAACTCATATAATAGCAAATGCAATTAATACATTCATAAGATAAAACTAGAGCTAATACGAGAATAGATAAATTCATACTATATTTATATGAATCATTACAATATAAAGTAGATAATCATGAAATAAAGGCATAATAAGGCATAAATCTACACTAGTGGATTCTTGAAATGTAGAAGATGCCATAATTAAAAGATAGATGGTCGATTATTTAGGTAGATTAATCATATGAGAATGATTAATTTAAGAGGTAAAAGGAGGGGGTTGGTGATACATGATTTGGAGGGGTACAAGTTTGAGGTATGGGAAGGGTGAGAAGAAAGTGAATGAAGTTGATTTCATTTCTCAAGGAGTGGAATTGGTGTCTAGAAAACTTGCAACAATGACAAAAACTTAAGTGAAATTCAACTTGAGCATGAGAAGGAGGATAAATTGGTTGCGGTGGTGGTGAAGGTGGTGCATGAATGTAGGCATTGGATGGGTTAATGTGTGAATCAAGGATGATGGAAATGTTGTGAAGTTGGTTGATCATTTGATCTCTTAAGAGATTGTATGATGGTGGTGAAGGAGATTATAAATAGACTCTTGGAGGAAGTGGAGGTGAGTCTTTTTGGGAAGAAGGTGATGATTTTTGAGTGGATGTTTTACGTTTCCATACTTGTCTTACCGATATTCTTGGTTTTCTAGAGAAGTTGGAATGGTGGTTTGAGCAAGACATTGATGATGAAGGAGAGGAGGATGAAGAAGGTGAAGGTGGTAGTGAAGTATGAGAATTGTATAATTTAAATAATGGGAGAGATAGGATAAAATGGCAAAGCATGGTTTGGATAGAAGGGGATGCAAAAGATGGTTTAGCTAACCAGGGAAGTGCCAGCTTGAGGATGTAGGTAGGAGGGTCAAAGATACAGAAAAAGAGGCAAACCTAATATTTTCGTTCTGTAACACCCCCAAAATGGGCCACATCGAAATATGAGGTTCCTGGGGTATTACTTCATAGATCAATAGCACAAGATATGAGAACGACCTCTTTAGGAGTCATTTAAAAACTGATACATTGGATTTAATAAATGATTCGTTACAAAAGCTTATGGGCTTAACTTGTTTGACTTGAAAAAGTAAAGATTTCACAAAATAACAATATCCCAAAATGTAATGCATGCAAATCTTTATGATAATGACTTCAAAAGATGACCATCCAATGTATCCATGACTTGCACCTTATCGACCTAAGAAAACATGTTTAAACTGTCAACAATAATGTTGGTGAATTTATAGGTTTATAAATTTAATGAAGCGGATAGCAAGATTTCCCTGTAATAAAGTAACAAATACAGTATCACAAAAATATATTACGAAATGCACTAAGCTCATGACACTGAAGCTAAACAATGTATGTATATCAAATACACATGAATGATGGTGCCCAATGTAGATGTTCAACCCGTAACATCTATGATTCCAAATGGTATACATTCGTCGTTTCTAGCCAACCGGTAAACTAGCAAGTGCTACTTGCCTGAACGGAGATGTTAATCCCAAATAGATCTATTCATAACATTCGCGCTCACATAATGCAATTAACAATTACATCTATGCAATTGACAGTTCATGATGATGGGCATAGTGGGTTATAGCTACTTAGGCAAACTCGTAATATTTGAATTAAAATGTACTTGCATCCATTTTGTAAAACAAACATGATCTCATCCCCGAGATTTGATAAATGATTGAAAAGTATAAACGTGGGGACTATAAACTCACCTTGATGCAATAGCAAGATAATATCAAGTAAGTGCAGGCACGGAAAATGATGCAAAACTTTATCCGCTACCTAAATGAATAATACGCATATTACTAATCATGTAATATACTAAAATGTATGCAATCTTGTCCTTAGTATTGTGCTTGAGTTAGAAAAATATTACTTGTTTATAATGTGGTTATTCATGAAAATTGGTCAAATGTATCGGGTCATGATCTCTTACAACCAAACATGTAAATTACGATAGCGGACAATTTAGAAACTAGGTCGTGATTACTTTTATAGTTATTTCAATAGACATTTGGTTAGGTCTCTGAATGTGTTAAACAAATGGACGAAGTTATGACAAAACGCATTTAAAAATTAAGTTTTCTTTATAAAACTTAGGGGACAAACGCAAAAGTTTATAATCAAATTCTGGACTCGTTACTTAATGAAATTTCAAACAAAAAGTGGTTTTGAAAACTAGGCTATGCCCTCTACAACTTTCATTATTTAAGTTTTGTCTAAAAATGTCGTTTAATATGTTAAAAACGTAGCCTAACTCAAGGGGGTCGCGACTAGGCTTAAGCAGAAAAACGATATTTTTGGTTAAGTGTTTTTCAAGTGACTTTTGCCTGACTTTGATCGCGCATTACAAACTCGTTACTTAGTGTTATGACAAAACAAAAATACTTTTGAAAACTAGGCCAGGTCTACTACCATTTGCCCTTTATAAGTTTAAGTCTTGTTGTGGCTAAGTTAGTTAAAAACGAGGGCAAAGTAAGGGTACGCGACCCATTCTGCCAACAGTATTAACTAGGCAGAAACATGGCAGCAGCACTAACTTAAGGTCACATTTGCGAGTTCGTTACTCCATATTATGGCAAACTAAAAGTACATTCGCAAACTAGGCTAGGTCTACTACAATTCACTTTTTATAAGTTTAGTGGGCCGAGGTCGTTATCGTGGTCAAAAACGAGGCCAAAGTAGGGGGTGTCGAACCTTCGGTCAACAGTACTAACTTTGTGACAGCAGTACTAACTTTGGGCCATGATTGCGAGTCCGTTTCTTAACCATTTTTGATGATTCGAATTTCTAAATGAAGCTCACTATGCTGACTATAAAACGCCCCCAATTCCTGCCCTTAATTCCAAATTTAAATGGGTCGAACCATGGTCTAAATTCAACCCAACAGGCCAGTTTTTATATACATAAAATAACGATTTTGAAAGTTAGTTTCCCGTTTTGTTACAAAGTGTTAGGGGCTCAAACTTGACGTGAACACTACTCCTACACTATGATAACAAGTGATAAACTTAGTATTCCAATTGGTCAAGTTTGTATACGGGTTTCTCAATGAACCCGCATACATCATTTGTTAGTCACTTAGCAAGTTTTATTTAGGGCTTTACTATTTATTCTACATATGTCAGAAAGTGAACGAAAAGATATTATGTGTTTTGTTTTTTTAAAACAGATTTCAAGCACACTACTACGGGCATATGGATTGCATAATAAAAATAAGTAACAAGAAATGATTTGCTCACAACAAAACTCAAAGATGAATGCGCGAAAAACTCGACCCACGGAGATGATGAGTACTCGACTTCCTTACGCTACACGTATACACGAACCAAACACCCAAACTAATATTAAACCCAACTATTGCACCCCTATGAATGCGAACCCAAACATTGATTTACTGCCTTGGTGTGGTCGACTCACAAGAAAAACAAAACCAAGAAAACCTAGTTAGGGTTTTCTTTGAAGTTTTAGGGTTTATAGAGAAGTGATGGTGTGAGGTTTGTGTGTGTTGTATGAGTGTCAAAACCACCAAGGATTTTTAAGGGCAAGAGAGCAATGGTGAAAGGAGTAGGGTTATGAACCTGGTGGTTTAAATTCTTTGTGCTTTCTTTTCCTGAGTTTTGCAAGAAGCAGGAAGTCCTCTTTTTATACTCAAATAGAAGTGCATGCAAAGTGTCCATCCTTGAGGTCACGTTTAATTTTTAATCCAATTAGGGTAAGGATTTCTTGATACTTATACATGGTCAAAGTATAGTAGAAAAAAGGTAAGTACTGTTGGATGCGTAGAAGCAAAACCAAGAGGAGGAGCAGCCTAGTTCAACACGTGAGTTTGAGGGTTTTTATAAAGGAGAGGTTGGGCTTTATTTGTTGGATAAAAGAGTTACATTAGGGATGGATTTGTGTAGGGCCTTATCTTGTTTTTCAAAATGCAGATCTTTGTGAAGTGCTATACATGAAATTTAGTCTAGCTTGTATAAGAGTGTGTATTAGTTTCTTGTTTTATTTTTAATGTTTAAGAGTTTTATCATGTGCACCATTTTAAAACCAGTGCAGAAATGTTAGACTTGTTCATTTACTCTTTGAACTTACATGCTAGATGGTGGTAAAAAAAGGATTCGGATGACCTACATTTGATTTTTGATTAGTTAGATCGAAAAATGGTAACTCGTGTCCTATTCTAGTCATTTAGAAATCCTAGTTTAAATCTTACTTATTAGGGTTTAACTAGACGATTTATAATAAGAGTAAGTACGCAAATAAAAATGTTATAAATAGAGAGAAAATAGAATTATTGAAATCGTATTATGACCTGAAAACACGAGGTGTTATAGTCTTCCCCCGTTAAATGAGCCTTGTCCTTAAGGCTTAAGACGCGGCACTTGACGACGGTGCGGTCTTAGTGAAAAGATGTGGGTATTTCTGCTTGAATTGATCCTCACGTTCCCAGGTAAACTTCGGACCTCGTTTAGAGTTCCATCTAACCTTAATGATGGGAATGCGACTTCTCTTCAATTGTTTGATTTCATGATCCATAACTTCGACTAGCTCTTCCAGAAAGTGGAGCTTGTCATCAACACGTAGTTCTTCCAATGGAATCACAAGTGATTCATCGGACAAACACTTCTTCAGATTTGACACGTGGAATGTGTTATGAACTCGGCTTAATTCTTGTGTATTGATACCATTATGTTTTAACTTAAGTTGGTATAATAGGAAAAGCTATAAAGTATAAGATCAATCTTATTGGAATACCACATTTTATGGTATGTCCAACAAGGGTAACCAAACTCTATATCGATATTGCTTGATTCATGATGACCTTAACTTATTTAACTCCTAAAAGAGATCAAGGTTAGATAATTGAGTATGTCATGGAGATACCCAATTTGACTCCAACTGAGGTTAATTAAGATAAAATTAGATGAATCTCATTGTGTCTTGATTGAAGTTCTAAATTTAGTAAAAATCTCTTGGAGATTATTATTGACAAATGCCTAAAACTGTTAAGTGTATCTTGGTGGATACCCAAAGGAAACAATAGGATGCAATTTCTACAACCCACATAAGAACAAAGTTTATGTTGCTCGTCATGCTGAGTTATTTGATAATAGTCTCAAACATACAAGAAGTGAGTGGGAGTCTCACTTTGCTAAAAGCGAGTGGGAGTATTGTAGGTCTTGAATTACTTCAAGAACAATATATATAAACCTTCTAAACGCACTAGCGAATGTCATACTAAGGCAAAACATGTAATTGTTGAACTTTAGAATGATGATTACTCATATTCATAGATCCGCAAGGATACCTCGTGATATGTTTTATATATCAATGGTTAGGATTATGTAGAAGATGCATTATTAGATCTTGGATTTAATGAATGACTTAGAGACTATAAATAAACAGATGTTGTCTAAAGGGAGATAATCATATTCTTGGAATTTGTTTTATCTTTAACCTATTGGTTGATGATGAGGTTTGAATGAGTTTCTTTCTAGAGAAGACTCATAAGAATAATATTTTGTATACATATTTATTGCACGTAAAATGACATAAGTGTTTACTCGTATTTAAGAAATTAACTATGATTAAAACTTCCTCATTTACAAACTTTAAATATATAAAGATGATTTGATTGTCATACTTGTTTTCTTAGAAAGAAATATGACAAATTGGATTTCAAGAAATCTTTATTGAATGATTACTTAGCAAGGACGATATGTAATCATATGAGGTTTTTATGAATCCAATATAATCTTTACGAGTATACAAAAAAATGCTAGAATCCAAGTATGGATTAAGAGCACACATCTAATGAGCATAATCTTAAGTTTAATTGTTAAATAAATCACTTGTTGAATTTTGATTGTTATTATAAATAAGGATAAGTCAAGAGTTACATTCCTCAAAGCTAGTGGGAGTAATTGTTTTTACTTTTCTAAAATATATTATGCTGTTGAACATAATTAGAAACAATTTATTTATCTAAGTAAGATTTTATTCTTTAGATTGAAATAAAGTTTCTTGTAAGTATTTTAGGAGATGAAACATGTAACCTTAGAATAATATGTTTGATACATTAAACATATGTGGTGAATTAAGTCTGAATGCAATATGAATCATCATTGAGTAAAACTCAAATGATCTATCTCACTTGATGAGATTGAACACATGAATGAAAACCTTAAGTCCCACTAAAGGATTCATTAGTCATCATATATGTGTATGGTCGATTTTGAATCAACATTTGATCTAATTGAAAGATATTAGAAGAGTAACATTATGATTATTTGTTAAAATTTATTCTACGTAATTAAATAATGAATATTAATATGGGATATAATTTGTTGGTAATCATAGTAAGATCATTATGATCAACAAACCTTGAGTTTGTGTGATATCCAAACATTATTAAAGAAGTATTCAGATTTTATGGTAGGTTAGCATAGTGTTGTTTGTATACACTAGTGCTTGTTTTAATTGAGATGATACTCAATCTTTGTAGAAGCAAGTTTTTGTTGGCTACATATGCTTGGTTTAAAAACATAGTTGCATAATACTATATTAAAAGAATTAGAATGCTTTACAATTTGGAAAACTATTGAGATGACTGTCTTCATTAAGATGTTTTGTATGTCATACATGTTAGGGAATGTAAATGTGACTAGACTCATATAAGTGATACTTATAAGTGAGTGCACACTTACAAAATAACAATCATAATTATTTAAAGTACTTCACTATTCGTGAATTTTTGAAATAAGTATTCTCAAAGTCCCACAAGATCATAACCTAGTTGATATGTTCATGGAACCTATGCCTTACCACTAATTGTGATTATTGTGAATAAGACATTAGTACTTAACTAGGATCATCATGCACTGGTCTTATTTGGTATTTGGATAATAGAACTGTAAGCAGTTGTATTAAACAATAAATTTACATGCATGGTATGATAATTTTCATTTATACTACTGTGTTCTATATTTGCATGTTTAAATCCTTGAACAAATCTATTTATTCTAAACTATGTCCATTGTTAGTTAACAATATGGGAAAATTGTTGAGATAAGATAAATGTGAGTGTTTGGTTGTATTCTAGAGAATATGTATAAATGATTCTGCCAACTTCACATGTTATTCAATGAGGTTGAATATTGAATACCCCGCCTGTGTAGATCACTTTATGGATTGGCGTCATTGGGTGCATTACACACATGGTAAAAGTTATGTTTATCCTTAGACTTGAGATGCAAGCAGGTTTTGCATGTATGGATAGTATTTCTTGATTATAAGCCTACCACTAGTCTGTCAAAAGGTAGTTATAAGGGCTATTTTCAGAGGTGTTTTGAAGTACATTGAGGACCACTTTTAGTCAAATTCAAAATTGTTCCTCCTACATGTTTGGGTGTCTAGATACGTTATGGGCCATTCGTTAGTTGATCAGGATGTTTGTCTGTTGGCCTCGCCCAACGTGTAGTTAAGATGATTTCTTTTTCATTTTTAGTAATCTAGATCAATTACAGATGCGGAAACAGAAGCGTTTTAAACTATGGAATGGACATATTGTTATTCCATATTTACAATTGTCTTGAACAAAAAGGTTAAGGTTAGCTGAAACCATTAAAGGCTGAGTTATTTACCGAAACTGCATGCTCAGGTATTTCTGGGAGCATTGATGATGTGGCTAGACTATTCGTCAATGTTAGTATGTTATATTCTATTACTGACATTCGCAAGTAGGAGCTGTTGGTTTGTGCTCATGTCATACAGATATTTATACGGCTAGGAATACGTGAGCTTACGAGATCACACACGTTAATACACATAGATATCACTCTATTGGTATATATATAATAATATAAGCGTATATTTATTATATATGTATTACTCGATTAATGTATATAATAATATAAATGTATATTTATTATGTATATTAATATTCCAACGATAGAATACTAATGGTCGTTAATTAGTTCGTTTACGAATAATTAACTATAAGGCTTTTTAATTAATGTGTAATTAAATGTATTATACATAATAATTAGAAAAGTCAAATATTCAATCCAAAGGGTTGTTTGGGTTGAGGGATGACCGGCCTAAGGTCCAAAGATAGGAAAAAAGAGTTTATCCCACATCGGTAGGATATGTAAACTTGAGGGCTCTATATCTTGTATAAGTATAGGATCCCCTAGCTCATTATTCTCATCCCTTCTTCTCTTCCTCTCCTTGTGGTCGAACAAAATAAACACCCCTCTAAGGAAAGTGTTTGAAGTTTGGGGACTTTAACCTTTTGGGGAATAAAAAAAACGTTTTGTATTCTTGAGCGTTGGTTCATAGAACTAGCATTCGGGTGGTATTAGTTGACGTGTAGTGTATGATACGCGTAGAGGTTACTTACTTTAGTAACTCAAAGGGTTTTCGGTTTCGCATGTATTACACACATGCGTGTACTCAAAGAAGTATTTAGTTCTTTACGTAGCTTGGTTGCTATTCGGTATGTTTTCTGTTTATGTTTTATGTTAATTATAAGTGCTATATGAGTTTTATTCCTCTGCGTAGCTCGTTTTATATTCAAGTTTATAGATTAGGATTTTTAGACCACAATTTCCAATAATATCCACATCAAAGATACGCCGTATATAATACTTTAGGTCAAACGAAGAAGAACCAACTTATTTTACACCAATATGCCGTATCCATCAAGAAGATACAGTGTATCCGTGCCATAACTTCATCAAAGACATCCATGACGAGAAGACCCCAATACTCCGTATCCAAAACATCAATACGCTGTACTGAAGACAGTGGAAGAATATTCTGGAATATTATAATTGTGGAGACTACGCCAAATTTTCCAATTCTTCATATCCCACATCGCCCAATACGGCGTATCGATCAATTTCCAGACTCTATAAAATACAAAACCCTAAACTCAGTTTTAGGTATGCTTTTAACTACCAAGTTTAATTTTCAGAAGATCTAAGAAGCCAAGAAGATCCAGCAACGTGCTTTAATCCATAGGTAAACCCTTGTAATTCCTATACTCTAAATACGCGTTCGGTATTTGGTATCATTCATTAACTTGGTTAGTTTACCTTAATCGTTCGTCTATGACATTTGTATTCGTTATAATGGTTATTGGCTAATACCTTTAGGTATTAGTCATGTTTATGATAATTTAATGTTTGGTTTATGTTTATTTTGATTGCTTCTTATAAGTTGTGTGTTGCTTTATGTTTATCAATTTATACTCGTTTATGTGCTTAGGTATGCGACCTATCATTCAACTGGATCTAGAAAACGGACCAAGTGGACTAGATACCGGGATAGCTCTTCATATTGCAATATAGGTATCTAGAGTAATAGGATCACAAATATTGACCTGTCTTTGCCTTTGGTTTCAGGTGAATCAGTAGACTAGCGTGTGATCTGGATCAACAAATAACGTTCTGATTCCTTGGGTAAAGATTTAGACACTAGACTACTAGTATATAAAGAGCCATTAAGCAGTAAGTTAGTAAAGTCTTGATGAGCTAGGATTCAATAAGATTATTATTATTGTCTTCTAAGATAGATTAGATGTGTATAATTCGCCTATGTTAATACAAATGTATAGTTCGCCTGTGTTATGACAAAGTATAGTTCGCTTGTGAAATGCCAATGTATAGTTCGCCTGAGCAAATTTTTACATCAATAAATTACACCTTTTCAAGCTTCACAATGCATCTTAACATGAATACAAAGCAACTAGGGAACATTTTAACACTTCTAACACACGAATTAACCACCACAATCTTGCCTAAAGACTCATTCGACTTACATTAACACAAAATCCTAAGATATTCAAGATTTAACATACAAGAAAGTTTAGAAACACTCAAAAGCATACAAACAATCATTATAACAGTTCTAAACCTAAACCCATGAACTTTTACATGTTCTTGCTAATTTTCAAAGTGTTCGACACCAAGAATCAACCATAACATATGAATGAGTTATCCCCTTTAAAAACTATTTTAGGCATAACATCTAGACCCCTATAGGATCAAAACCCCTCAATCAATTTAACTTTTCATCCACTTTTTAAGGTGTCTCAAGTTAGGTCATTTTTAAGGGTTTTCGAACAAAACTACCACAATTAAGTCCTATGTATGGAGGTTTTATCATTAACACAAGTGTACCTTAAGGTTTAGAATAAGGTTGAATTAATTCTTGAAGGTCTTGACAAAATCAACAATGGAGGAAAGGGTGTATGAGTGTGTTCGTGTGTTTGTAACAGACAAGGAGGGAAGGGGTGTTTTTGTTTTTAACTCTTTTGGGTTTTGGCAAAAATGCCCCCTAAGGTTTACTAGATCTTCTAAATTCTTAATAAACTTAACCTAAGGATTAATTAAGTTTCCCAAATGGTAGAAGTAGCCCCTAAAGGTTAATAATCAAGAATAAGTCTAACATTTTACCATAATACCTGATGTGTCATTGTGTAGGTGTTATTTTATGTATCAAGTTTTACTATTTATTTTATGCCGACTATACCTAAAAACAACACTTTAACGGGCAGTGTACCCGGTCAGATAGAGTTTTGTGGTAAGAAGGGTGTCGATCACTAAGAGCGAGAGCGTTAATTCTAATTCTATCAATATGTTAGTTATCTAAGTTAAACCTAAAACTAATGCAAAAGGAGGGTTTCAGCCTGAGAGACTGGCACAGTTTTATGTATCTAACCTAAGGTCTTGATGACAAGTAAAGCAATAAACACACACAAGAAGATAAATAAATGATAGAGGAACGGTCAAACACTAATGTAAGGCAAATGTATCAACCATGAATAATCCGATAAAACATAGGTTTGTTTAATAGTGCAATGATTGTCTTATCTCGAAGGGGCATATCATTCCTAGACTTAGGCAGTACTTCTTCCTAAGACCTAGAAACGCTAATCCTGTCACAATTAGACGCATCCGCATAAAGCAAGCATTTGTTTATTATAATCTATCTTAGAAGATTAGTAATGGTGCTCTTACTAAACCCTAGCTCATAGAGACTTTACCCACTTACTGCTCAACGGCTCTTTATATACTAGTAGTCCACTGTCCGAGTCCTTACCAATTGATTAGAACGTACTCGTTAGTACCAAGGTAACCTTATGGCTCAACTAAGCTCACAATCAAAGGTCAAAGATAGGTCAATATTTGTGATCCTATGATTCTAGATATATAAATTGCAATATGGAGAGTTATCTCGGACTCTTAGCCTACGCCCAAACAACACCGAAGTTGCAGCGCATTAAATATGTAGGACTAGACCTAGTTGAATGATAGGTCGCATACTTAAGCACGTAAACAAATATAAATTGATAAACATAAACAACAATTAATGATAAATTAAGCGATTAAGATAAACAAACCAAACATTAGATCTTCATAAACATGGCTGATACCTAAAGGTATCAGCCGATAGTCATTGTAAAAATACACACGGTTTGATATATGAATGATTAAAATAAAGAAACCTTAATCGAACGCGTATTCGGTTGCGCAAAGATTACAAGAGTTTTCCTATGATCTTGAGGCTCTTTTCTGACCTTCTAGGCTCCTTTCTTCGTCTCTTGGTCGACTTGGTGGTTTAGGGATTCACTTGCATACCTAAAACTGAGTTTTGGGTCTTCTATTTATAGAGTCTGGAAACAGGTCGATACGCCGTATCGAGCAATGTGGGATACGGCGTATTGGGGATTTCTTGGAGTAAGGACCACGTTTGATATCTTCCAGAATATATTATTACTATATTGTGAATACGGTGTATTGATGTCTCCTGGATACGGCGTATTGGGGATTTCTTGGAGTAAGGACCACGTTTGATATCTTCCAGAATATATTATTACTATATTGTGAATACGGTGTATTGATGTCTCCTGGATACGGCGTATTGGGGATTTCTTGAAGTAAGGACCACGTATGATATCTTTCAGAATATATTATTACTATATTGTGAATACGGTATATTGATGTCTCCTGGATACGGCGTATTGGGTCTACCAAAGTATTATATACAGCGTATCGTTGATGTGGATACGGCGTATTCTTCAAAGTCAGTCAATGGTCTTTTGATTCGTCAAAGTCTTGGATACGTCGTATAGGTCTAGAATAATATGGCGTATTGGTTGTCAGATCAGTAGACTTTCTTGAACTCTTCATTTAAGCTTCAAAATGCATGCCGTTTAGCTAATCTTCACCAAGTACTCCATAATTATTGCAATTCTCAAATACAAACGATTAAGTAACAATTCTTTGCAATAATCATATAAAATAGGTAATATACATAGGATAAATGATGCTATAAAAGTGACGTTATTTGATGTCATCAAATATCCCCCCACTTGAATCCTACTTGTCTTCAAGTAGCCTTTAGAAGTTTACAAAAATGTATCCCTAAGGGTATTTTCTGTTAAAGCATTTATTTGACTCTTTACAAGTAACAACCAAAACCTCACGAAATAGGAAGATGAAAACACTCAAATTACTCAACTAATCTATGTGGTAATATGGTACTAATTACGCTCAATTGCTCAGTCGTGTTGAGTATTCCATTTATTAGCTTGGCAAGGATACATATAACTCTCGCTAAAGCTAAGGAGTAACAAGTTTATAGAGGTTTAAATATGGGTTTGTTATGATTATGGCTTAGGGGTGATTACTCTATCTAATCATTTTCGTTACCAATATTCCAGGAGGGCTACAATGACCACACATACAACACCCGTAATGACAGGATTGACACATGTGACTGTCACTCCCACCCTCAGAATAAGTAAAAGAGTAGGAATAGTAGAGTAATATAGGGTATGGATCTTCTAACTTTCACCAATAGTAATAAACCAACAAGGTAGCTGAGACATGCATACATGGCCGTAACGACGAAATAGACATGCACGCTCAATCACATCCTCATTCGCGTAAAACCCATGGTTTATCCTTTCACACGTTTGTAAAGCCCATTAGGGTTTCCTTGATGTATAAAAGGAACCCTACGGCATAGTGTTTGACATAGAACCCTAATAGAAATCAATAGAAAATAGCAATGTTTTACATAGTGTTCTTCTTAGTACTTGTGTTAAGATTCCGCATTAACACATAGTATTCATAGTTATTGTCTCTCATATAGTTGATTTGGATTTATCCAAGTTAGCTATTGTCTTACAAAAGGCTAAACAGATCCAAGACTTTGGACCGTCCAAACACTACATCATACAAAAGTTTTTCATGGGACATACATACACTATTGAGTTGCATTAGTTGGTTATACTATATGCTTTCATGACCTATATACGTACTTATATCATACTACGTATATACTATATTGATCTTATATAACATTCTTATATAAATTTATTTTGTTGTTTCTGCAGTCATGTCTTCATCCACAGTTACCTACACATCTGTCTACACTGATTCCGAGCTAGGAAGAGTCTTTTGGGGAGCTGATGAAGAGCTATCTGATGGAGGTTATCCATGAGTCATCGTATACGGATACGATGGACTCCCCATGCAGCCGGTAGCCCCACCATCTTCGGATTATGTGCCAGGACCTAGCACCCACCATCTCCCGATTACGTGCCCGGTCTTGAGCACCCACCTTCACCTGTCGAGGTACCATACGTACCTGAGCCTGAGTACCCCGAGTACTTAGTACCATCAGATGATGAGGCACCCTTGGAGGACCAGCCTCTACCTATTGATGCTACACCTACCACCTTATCACTAGGCTATGTGGCAGACTTCGATCCGGATAAGGATCTGGAGGAGGACCCTGAGGAGGATCATACTGATTATCCTACTGATGGAGGGGATGGTGTTGATGAGCCCTCCAATGATGACCATGATGATGATACTGATGATAAGGATGAGTATCCCTTTGAGGACGAGGATGATGACAAGGAGGAGGATGAGCACCTAGCTCTGGTTGACTCTTTTACTGTACCTACTGTTGATCCTGTTCCCCCAGCTAGGGATACAAAGGCAATTGAGACTGATGAGTCTGCACCTATACCTAGATCACCTCAGACTAAGGTCCCCTTTGCTTAAACACGTCTCCGTAGGGCACGGAAGACTGTTAGACTTAAGCCACCTATGTCTGCATCCATGGAGGCATGCATTGCTGAGCATGCTGCCGCACCTACACCACCACTACCTATATCAACTCCACCATTACCTCTACCATCACCACTCACTACTAGCCCTACTGATGCAGGGTACCATTGGGCTATAGGGAAGCTGGGATTAGGATGAGAACTGCATCACCACCCTTGTTACTACCATCTACTTCCCATAGGACTGATATTCCTGAGGCTGAGATGCCACCTCAAAAGAGAGCTTGCTTTACTACTCTCGCTCCTAGACTCGAGGTCAGGGAGAGTTCAGCAGCTGGTGTTGTGAGACAACCAGGGCCTACTCTAGAGGCCGACCTTAGGCAAGACAGGGTTATGGAGACGGGTTATGGGATTATCGATGCTTGGGATGAGATTGTTGAGGCCATGCTAGAGGTAGCACCGACCACCTTGAAGGGGGTCAACCAGAGAGTGACAGAGCTTGCTACTACTATTAGGCAGGAGACTAAGGAGTTCCAGGTGCGATTCGAGGATGTACAGGACGACCGAGCTTATTTGAGAGCCCAAGTCAACACACTATTCAGATATAGGACATATCACCGCCATACAGCTATAATTTTGGATAGAGAGGCGATGTATGCTCGTTAGGCATGGACTAGTTCTGAGGACAGGAGTGCAGCCATAGAGGCCTATGTTAGGACACTAGAGGCACTAGTTGCCACATTGATTGCACAGACCTTGTCACTTCAGGCTCAGTTGACTACAACACTTGGATGTATTGAGACACTAGAGGCTAGAGATCCAGAGCCATAGGATGAGCCAGCTGAGGCTGGCAGTAGCTGTTAGTCATGTATCACTTGTAGCTATCCTATATAGCCTATTAAGTTTTATGGGTTACTCCCAGCTAGTAGGCTGTAAGGACTTTTGTTTTATCTTTCTAGCTATCATTGGATGGCATATTAAGTAATATGGGTGATCCCCAGCTAGCATTGCCTTAGGACCATATTTTTCACTTTTGTATCTTATTGTACTGATCATGTTGTAATCAGAACTATCATGTATGATTATCGATGTTGTTATGTATGGATGTTGATTTATTTGTGTCATTGTTGATTTCACTTCAGTTGTACATTTCACAGTGTGTTGTGATCTCATTTTATTTATTATGCATATGTCATGTTGCGTTTATGATTGTATGAAATCTAACTTGTATTATATTTCTTGTGAATTTGAAGAAAATGACACCAAGGAAAAGAACCACAAGGGCATCACCAGCCACAAAAACCACCCCCACCTCTAGACCTGTCACCGATGCTTAACTTAGGGCACTAATAGAGCAAGGCGTTACTGCTGTGCTGGCAGAACGTGATGCGGACAGGAGCAGAAATGGCGATGACGACCATGATTTAGGAACCGGCGAAAGAAGACAAGTGTCTACTGTCCGTGAGTGCACTTACACTGATTTCCTGAAGTGCCATCCTATGAATTTCAAAGGCACTGAATGGGTTGTCGGTCTGACCCAATGGTTAGAAAAGATGGAATCTGTTTTCTACATCAGCAACTGCACCGTCGCATGTCAGGTCAAATTTGCAACTTGTACTCTTTAAGGTAATGCCTTGACATGGTGGAACTCCCACGTTCGGGCTGTCGGACATGATATTGCATATGCAATGCCATGGAAGACTTTGAAGAAAATGATGACCGATAAATACTGCCCGAGGAGTGAGATCAAAAAGTTGGAAACTGAAATGTGGAACTTAAAGGTAAAAGGAACCGATGTGATGAGTTACAACCAACATTTTTAGGAGTTGGCGTTGATGTGTGATAGAATGTTTCCCGAGGAATTGGATGTAGTTGAAAAGTATGTCGGTGGCCTTCCCGATATGATACATGGAAGTGTGAAGGCATCAAAGCCCAAGACAATGCAGGAGGCAATTGAGTTTGCCACTGAACCGATGGATAAAAAGATCCTCACCATTACTGAACGTCAGGCTGAGAATAAAAGGAAGTTTGAGGACACCTCTCGAAACAACCAAAACCAACAACAGTCATTTAAAAGGAACAATGTGGCACGGGCTTTTACTGCTGGGCCCAGTGAGAAGAAACCGTACGGAGGATCTAAACATTTGTGCCCCAAATGCAACTATCACCATGATGGGCCATGTGCTCCCAAGTGCACTAACTGCAAAAGGATTGGCCATTTGGCCCGTGACTATAAAAGCTGGTCTGCTACTGCCAATAACAACTAGAGAGCCCAAGGGGCAAATCAAAGAGTTCTCACTTGCTTTGAGTGTGGAGCTCAAGGTCATTTTAGGAGTGATTACCCAAAGTTAAAGAACATAAATTAGGGAAATCGGGCTAGAAATGGTAATGCTATAGCAAAAGCCTATGATGTGGGCACTGCCGAGACAAACCTAAACTCCAATGTTGTCAGGGGTACGTTCTTCCTAAATAACCGTTATGCTTCGATTTTATTTGATACTGGTGCCGATAGAAGTTTCGTATCTACTACATTTAGTTCTTTAATTGATATCATCCCGACTACATTAGACCATGGTTATGATGTCGAGTTAGCTGACGGTAGAATAATTTAGGTTAATACACTTATACGGGGTTGTACTTTGAATTTTTTAAATCATCCATTCAACATCGACTTAATGCCCGTAGAGATGGGTAGTTTTGACGTCATTATCGGTATGGACTGGTTAGCTAAATATCATGCCGTAATAGTTTGTAATGAGAAACTCGTTCGTGTCCCCTTCGAAAATGAAATTTTAACTTTTCATGGTGACGAAAGAAACAACTAACACGAGTCACGATTAAACATCATCTCATGCACCAAAACACAAAAGTATTTGCTGAAGGGATGTCCCATCTTTTTAGCACATGTTACCACGAAAAAGGCGGAAGAAAAGTCGAAGGAGAAGCGGCTTGAAGATGTACCAATAGTTTAAGACTTTCCTGAGGTATTTCCTGAGGACTTGCCGGGTATTCCACCAACCCGCCAAGTGAAATTTCAAATCGATTTGATACCTGTTGCTGCACCTATGGCACGAGCACCTTATCGATTAGCTCCGTCCGAGATGAAAGAATTGTCGGACCAACTAAAAGAACTTTCCGACAAAGGCTTTATAAGACCCAGTTCCTTACCTTGGGGAGATCCGGTCTTGTTTGTCAAGAAGAAGGATAGATCATTCCGGATGTGCATTGATTACAGGGAATTAAATAAGCTGCGATGAAGAACCGTTATCCGCTTCCAAGGATTGATGATTTGTTCGATCAACTACAAGGTTCGAGTGACTACTCAAAGATCAACTTGAGATCGGGTTTTCATCAACTAAGGGTTCGTGAAGAAGATATTCCAAAAACCGCATTCAGAACTCGATATGGACATTATGAATTTCAAGTTATGCCATTTGGTTTGACTAATGCACCTGCTGTATTTATGGATCTCATGAATCGGGTGTGCAAACCATATCTGGATAAATTCGTGATTGTCTTTATTGATGATATTCTGATATACTCAAAGAGCAAGCAAGAGCATGAAGAGCATCTCAAGTTAATCTTGGAGTTTCTTAAGAAGGAGCAGTTGTATGCCAAATTCTCTAAATGCGAATTTTGGATTCCTAAAGTACAGTTCCTTGGTCACGTGATTGACAGTCAGGGTATTCACTTGGATCTCGCCAAGATCGAATTTATTAAAGATTGGGCATCTCCTAAGACTGCAACGGAGATTCGTCAATTTTTAGGCCTTGTCGGTTATTACCGAAGATTCATTGAAGGATTCTCAAAGATTGCTAAGCCAATGACCAAGCTTACTCAAAAGAAGGTCAAGTTTGATTGGGGTGACAAAGCATAAACAGCTTTTTAATTGATAAAGCAGAAGTTGTGTAGTGCACCAATTCTGGCTTTACCCGAAGGAAGTGAATATTTCATCATTTACTATGATGCTTCGATCAAAGGGTTGGGTGCTGTGCTAATGCAAAGAGAAAAGGTGATTGCTTATGAATCACGACAACTGAAGATTCATGAGAAGAATTATACCACTCATGATTTGGAGTTAGGTGCAGTAGTGTTTGGTCTGAAGATCTGGAGGCACTGTCTGTATGGGACAAAATGTACCATGTTCACTAATCACAAAAGTTTACAACACATCCTTGATCAGAAGGAATTGAACATGAGACAACTCCGTTGGTTGGAATTGCTTAGTGATTACGATTGTGAAATTCGTTATCACCTAGGGAAAGCAAACATAGTGGCTGACACATTGACCAGGAAAGAATTAAATAAGCCATTACGGGTTTGAGCCTTAGTTATGACTATTGGTTTGGATCTTCCTAAGAATATTTTGGAGGCTCAGACTGAGGCAAGAAAACCAAAAAACCTCAAGTCTGAAGACATGGGAGGTATGATGATTGAAAATTCGAAGGACCCAGAAAAATCCAGGAAGGAGAAATTGGAACCGCGTGCGGACGGAACACTGTATTTGAATAACCGAAGTTGGTTGCCATGCTATGGAGATCTAAGGACTCTGATTATGCATGAGTCTCACAAGTCAAAATATTCTGTTCATCCGGGTTCTGATAAAATGTACCAAGACATGAAGCAATTATACTAGTGGCCTAACATGAAAGCCGACATTGCCACCTACGTTAGCAAGTGTTTGACGTGTTTAAAAGTCAAAGCTAAACATCAAAAACCATCTGGCTTGTTGGTACAACCTGGGATTCCTCAATGGAAGTGGGACAACATCACTATGGATTTTGTCACAAAGATCCCAAGGAAGCCAAGTGGATATGATAGCATATGGGTAATTGTAGACCGACTTACCAAGTCTGCACACTTTTTACCGATGAGGGAAATAACCCTATGGACAAACTAGCAAGATTGTACTTGAAATAAGTAGTCACGAGACATGGAATACCAGTCTTAATCATTTGTGATCGTGACCCTAGATTTACGTCGAATTTTTGGAGGTCATTTCAGAAGACTATGGGTACTCAGTTGGATATGAATACGGCATAACATCCGCAGACTAATAGGCAAAGCTAAAGGACCATTCAGACATTAGAAGATATGTTACGCGTTTGCGTGATGGACTTTGGAAATGGTTGGGAAAGACACTTACCGCTGATTGAATTTTCATACAACAATAGTTATCATGCTAGTATTAAAGCTGCCATATTCGAGGCGCTTTATGGTCGGAAGTGTCGATCACTTGTTTATTGGGCCGAGGTCGGAGACGCTCAGCTCACCGGTCCAAAACTTATTCATGAGACAACCGAGAGGATTGTCCAAATCAAGCAAAGAATTCAAGCCACTCATGATCGCCAAAAGAGTTACACTGATGTGAGGTGTAAGCCTTTATAATTTCAAGTTGGTAACCGATTTATGTTAAAGGTATCACCTTGGAAAGGGGTTATACGTTTTGGCAAACGGGGGAAGTTGAACCCGAGATACATTGGACCTTTCAAGGTGTTAGCCAAAGTGGGAACCGTTGCTTATAGACTCAAACTTTCTCAACGGTTAAGCAGGGTTCAGAGCACGTTTCATGTATCCAATCTAAAGAAGTATTTATCTGATGAGCCATTGGCAATTCTGTTGGATGAAATACACAGTGATGATAAACTCCACTTTGTTGAAGAACCAGTAGAAATTATGGATCGTGAAGTCAAGCGGTTAAAGGAAAGCCGCATCCCCATTATCAAGGTTTGATGGAACTCTAGGAGAGGTCCTGAGTTCACATGGGAACGTGAAGATCAATTCCGGAAGAAGTATCTGCACCTCTTCACAAAAACCGCACCCTCAAGTGCCACATCTTGAGCCTTGCGGACAAGGCTCCTTTAATGGGGGAAGACTGTAACAATCTGTTATTTCAGGTCATTTCCTGACTCAATTATTGTCATTATTTATTTTTAGGGTTTTACGTGTTTGCTTTTAATTTTTATCGTATAGTTAAATCGCGTAAACTAAAAATCATCATTCAACGTAAACGGACACCAAACAAGTAAAAGTTTATGTCAAGTAAGTGTTATATAGTTATTATGAGTATAATTTATAACTTTTTATATTTTATTTTTATTAGTTACGTAAAGCGTCTACGTTTCGCAATAAATTACGTTTAGGCATACCTGGAAGCACCAATACCCATCTATACTCAAACAAATACCCACATTTATACCCCCCCCTATAAAAAACTAGCAAACAAAACCATATCCCACCCAACAACCTAACGCAACCTCATAGCCTTGACATACTACGCCCACCAACCACCAGTTAAAACTGAACCCCTCCCCCCCCCCACACTCTCCCCCCCACTGTTTACCACATTGTCTTCATTAAACTAACCCTTTTGCCTCTTGCGTCTTCTCTCCGGCCTTTCTTCGCCACCCACCTCTCTCCTTCTACCCAGTCCATATTCCACTACTCGCCTTCTTAATCGACCCGACCCCTCACCCTTAGATATACCCCCCCCCGACTAACTACTCGAACCATCTACAACGCCCAAAACACACTCATACACCATAAGACTAGACACCCCCCTACCCCCCCAAACCACTTTCTACAAAATAATTGTTTACCAAGGTCCCCCGCAGCCCCATCCCCCCCCTATAAAGCACCACTAAATTAAAAACCCCCCCCCCACCCCCACCCCCCTAATACTTACTACAAAAAAACAACAAATATGAACAATACCTCTTTTCCACGATTATGACCCACAACACAACCGAATACCCCCCTCCAGCCAATCCTCTCAGTTCACCCCCTACCCCCCCCACCACCACTCCACCCACCCACCCCTCATACCACTCCACACCCCCACCACCCCTAATAATCTCCCTCAAGCCACCACAATGTGTTTATAGATCTAAATGAACTTTCTTTAGACTATAACACAACTCCATTTGCTCTCTCACTTACCTACAAACCACCCTCTATTGCTATGATACACCTAAAACATCCAAGAGACCTACACAAATTCCTTCTCGCAATACACTTTATATATTTTTTATAACCATATTTCTTACATAATTTGGGTCCCCTAGGATTGTCCCAAAATAGATTGTCCAAGTAATCCAAGGAACACCAAGCTAAAAATTTGTGTCCATAAAACGTTTAAATTAAAAATTTTAAAAAAAATTAAATTCTTAAACTAAACCATATTAATTATAATAAAATTTACACATAAAACCAATACCTAAAAACCAAAAACTGGCTCGCACAGGAGAGGCCCCCCTACCGATCTTTTCTTATATCCCCCGCCCCCCCCGCCCCCAAACACACACTTACAATAAACACACAACACACCCTATTGATACCCACACCCCATAATCCACTCCTTACATACACTGCACCAATACACCCTAAATCCATAAACACAGACCTACCTCACACAAAAGGGGCTAGTCATCTATCCCACCCATCATAGTCCCTCCCACCCTCCACCCCAGGTACATACCCACTTACCAATCCAACACAGTACCCCACCCTTGTGCAAACACGACCCACCAACACTCCTATAACCTCATTCATCTCTTTTCATCCGTGCGCCCCCCCTACGGCCGCCTCTAACCCCCTTGCCCCCCCCCCACCCCCACCCTTTCACCCCCTACCTCGCCCACACCCCTCCCCCCCCCCCACCCCCCCCCCATTGCGCCACCCCACCACCCTCCCAACCCTGCCATAGTCAACTTCGCATTAGCTTGCCAAGCCCGACCAACATCAAAACAACCACACCCTTTGATAACAGTCCACCCTACCACCACTCTATCTACCCAACCAAATCACGTTTTAATGTTATGCCCCCCAGCCCACCCCCCCCGTTAGATCAGAAGAGCTAATGAGCCATGAATTCCATCTTGAAACCACCAGATCAAAATGACCTTACCCCAACACCCCCCCCCCCCGAACCCACACCACCTGCCCCCCCCCCCCCCCCCCCACCACCCTTCTCCAAACCCAACACAGGCATGTTTTTTTGCTATTCACCGCCGACTCTCCCATAAGAATCAAAAAACCAAAATTACCGCAGCCCGCCTATATATATCGCCCCTACAACGAGATAGATGTGTATAATATCACTACCAACCTCAACTCAACCACAGCCAGCTAATTTAACAACGCACATCATATCCCCCCCCCAGTTGGCAACCGCCTCTCGGATGATAACTCTTGTCCTACCCCTCCGGTGAACAAGAGCTCCCATCCTCCCACGGTCTATCGTCGGAAAGTTTTTTGTCCATTTCGCGACACTCCTGTTCGGCTCGTCTTACTTACGACCTTATGGCCCCACAACATCTAATGTTTTATAACAAAAAATCCGCCTATCTCTTTAAAGCCAAAGGATAATACAAACCCCAAACCAAGACTTAGACAACAATTACCTTCCGAGTGTTCTATTACTGTTTCAGCGCCTAACTCCCAAAATAGATACAATTTGACCACCAAGATTTACACACAATAATAAATCACACTCAGTACTAATTAACAAAATAATGGCATTGGAGCTTCCCTACCCAAGGTATTTGGGGCTCACAACACGTAATATCTACAACATTATATGCGCCCCGAAGACCTCATACCATCCTTCCCCTACCAATGGACACCCTCACCCAGCACGCCCCTTTATCCCAACTCCTCCCAACCTCATACACTCTCACCCGCCCCACCCATACTTGCCCCTCCCTCAACCAATTTACCATGTATGGGATGGTCCGTAATCTCCCGTTGAATGATGATTTTTAAGTTTTAAACAACTAACGCCACCTACCCCTACGCCCGCTAAATACCTATATCCTCTCCCCCTACCCAACCCACCCCTATACCCTCCCCTCCCCCCACCACACAGCCCCCCTACCAATCTACCCTTTCCCAGACCCAGCCCTCCCACCTCAAGAACCCCCACACCACACGCAACACTCCGACAAATATAAATCCCCCCCTTACACCGTTCGCCATGTCCCCGCCGAGGCACCAGAATAGTGTGCAACATAGGAGATGTGCGTTTTTATTGTGAAGCGTTGCAGCTACGACTTCTTCCTGAATAGATCTTTCCCGATCCATGTGAACTCAGACCTCTCTTCCTAGAGGTCCAATCAAAACAACAATAAAACAACCTTATGATAGATTTGGGGCTGGGTGCGGTGGAGGAATGGGATGGGTGGGCGCATACCTTAAAACATAACACCAACCCCGCTTGACTTTAAACGATCCATCATGTTCACTAATTCTCGTTCTATGGAATCTTCAACAAAAGTTGAGTTTATCATTCACTGTGTAATTCCAATTATCATTTCCAACGAGAATTATGCCAATGGCATCATCAGATAAGAATACTTCTTTAGATTGATACATGAAACTTGCATGCTCCTGAAAAACCCAACCCTACTCTGCTTAAAAAATTTTTACAACTTATATAATTTTTTTCTCTCTCTTTATTCATATTTTCTGTCTTCTAAAGAAACTTAAAAACCGTTTTAGAAAGTTTTGAGTCTATAAGCATGCGTGGATTATTCCCCTTCCCAAACTTTGGCTAACCAACCTTGAAAGGGAGGTTGTCCAATAGTATCTCGGTTTTTTGTTTTTTTCTCTCTCTTTCAACTATCCCCTCCCTTTCCCGTTTCCCCATTCCCCCTTCCTTTCAACAACTTAACAACTTTCCCCCCGGGTTCAAACTTGTTTTTTCCTCCCTCCCCTCCTTCCCCCTTTTGTTGCCCCAAACGAATAAACCACCAATCAACCAAAAACTCACCCCCTTTCCAAGTGAATACCTTTAACAAAAATTCGGATTACCCCACCAACGTATGCAATTAAAAAGGATACGTCATACTCCAACCAACACCGCACCACACAATCATGTCCACGAACCTTTCCAAACTCTTTTGGCAGATTCCATATGGAGTGGCTTTTGAATTATTCCTTTTTTTCTTATGCTTATTGATTTGGGACATCTCTTCCCGTCCTCTCTCTCTCGTTGTCTCAATGAATAAGTTTTTTTTGGGAAAACAACCTACAATTTTTTGGTTGGGAACGCGGATGGAGACTGGCCGTACACTCCTCTCCGACCTCGGGCTTCGCCCCACTAAACAAGTGAATCGAAAAGACACTTCTATTTCCGGACCATAAAGGCCGCCTCGAATATGGCAAGCTTTAAAAATACTTAGCATGATAACTATGGTTGTATGAAAATCAATCACGTATAAGTTTTTATGGGTCTTTTTTATCTCCTCTCAACATTTCCAAAGTCCCACCACACGCAACACGCGTAACCATATCTTCTTCTAATGTCTGAATGTCCATTATATAGCTTTTCCTATTAGTCTGCGGATGTTTATGGCCGTATCTCCGTTTATTCCAACTTAGCTGCGTACCCATAAAAAGTCTCTGAAAATTACACTACCCTCATCCAAAAAATTCGAAACGATACGACGTAAGATCAAGGGACACCACACGGATCATAAAAGATTAGAGTAATAAAGACTTACTTTTCCTCCTTTAAGAGATTTAATCTTATTTCTTATCCTACTCAGCAATCAGACCGCCTTTATCAATAACAAAAATTGTCCATGTCACGTGCCAACTTATTTCAAGTGACCTCTCGTAGCTAGTTTGTCCATAATAAAAGTACAGGGTTAATTTTCATTCCTATTTTCCCTGAGTGTCCATTTCCCTCATACGGTAAAAAAGTGATGCAGACTGAATTGGTAAGAAGTCGTTCTACAATTATTTAACCCATATGAGCCTTTCGATATCCAATCTGTTGGCTTTCCTTGGGATCTGGTGACAGAATCCATAGTGATCATTTCCTACTGTCATTGATGAATCTCAGGTTGTACCAACAAGCCCAAGATGTTTTTATGGTGTTCCATTCCCACAGGCCTTTGACTGACTTTTAAAAAATTATAAAACAACTACGTCAAAAACGAACACTGGAAATTGCTAACATAGGTAGGAGGTGGCAATGATCGGGCATATTCCATTCATGTTAAAGGAACCACACATTAATAATTTCATTCAAAGTCTTTGGACATTTTATCAGAACAACCAAACCGCGCACCCCCCCCTGGATGGAACGAGAATTATATTTTTAAATAACTTGTGAGACTTCCTCATTCAAGTCCTGCATAATGAGAGTTCCTTGATAATTGCGCCATAAGAACAAAAACGGAAAAGAACAAAAAACAACTTATGTTATTCAAACAACATTGTTCCCGTCCTCCGCACAAGGTTTTTCAAAGGGCAAAACTTCCTTTTTTCTTCCTTTCTTTCTTTCTTTTTCTTTTCTTTCTTCTTCTCTTTCTTGGGTCCTTCCTTTTCCCGTTGGGTTTTTGTTGTGGGTCCTGAATATAGATTTTCAATCCACCATACCTCCCACATCTGTCAGACTTGAAGGTTTTGCCCTTCCGCCCCTGGTTTTCTCGCCCCATTTGCCTAGAACAGTCGGAGCCGTTCCAAAATGCTTATCTCTGCTTGTGGAAGAATCCGCCCAATAGCTCATAACTAAGGTGAACACTAAGGCGTCCAAAAAAAAAGAACCCGTAATGGCATTATTCGTTCTTTTTCCTATCCTGCTCACTAGTGGCACAAGCCACTACATTTATTTGCTTTCCCGTTTTCCCTCCTCATTCCCTCAGTGAAAAACGGAATTTCACAATCATATGAATCATCATATGATTGAGCAAACAATTCCGCGTTCCAACCAACCAGGCGGTTTGTCCTCATATGTCATGTACAATTCCATCTCTGATCAAGGATGTGTTGTAAACTTGTATGATCTCACATATGAAAGAAGGTAACAAACTTTGGTCCTCGTACAAAAAGATAGTTGCCTCTAAAAATCTTCCAGCGAGAACCAGTAGCGAGACACCTTACGCCTAACTCTAAATTATGATTGTATAATATTCTCACATGTATGAATTTTTATTTAGTTTTTTCGTGATGTATAAGCAAATCAATCCACACACACACACCTTTTCCTCTTTTTGCATTAAGCACATGAATTCCGCGCGCCCAAGACCTTTGATCGAAAGCAAATAGAGCAACACAGTAAATGATAAAGAGTAGGGGCGGGAAGGGAGGTGGGTCTGGGAGTTGGATCGCGGTATGGTGGTCTTGGCAATGTAACGATCTTTGTTCATGTGTTGGAGGGGACGGGTGGAGGGGGGGTCATTTGGTGTTTGGGGGGGTGAGCGGCGGGGGGGCGGTGGGGGCGGGGGCGGGAATTTGGTCTGCGAGGGGGGGGGGGGGGGGGGGGGGGGGGGGGGGGGGGTGGGGGGGGGGGGGCGGAGGGGGGGGGGGGGGGTATGTACAAACTTATGCGGGGGGGGGGGGGGGGAGGGTAACGGGGGAGGGGGGGGCGGGGAATCAATTGGGGGCCGAGGGGGGGGGCGGGCTATGTGGAAAAACTTGCTTTTTTTCTTTGTCACCACCCCCAATCAAACTTACCATCTTTAAGTAAAGCTTGGTCATATGACTTGACTATCTTGAAATACCTTCACTGAAATCTTTGGTAATAACCAGTAAGACCTAAAAATTGACGAATCTCCGTTGCAGTCTTAGGAGATGCCCAATCTTTAATAGATTTGATCTTGGCGGGATCCACGTAAATACCCTGACTGTCAATCACGTGGCCAAGGAACTGTACTTTAGGAATCTAAAATTTGCATTTAGAGAATTTGGCATACAACTGCTCCTTCTTAAACAACTCCAAGATTAACTTAAGATGCTCTTTATGCTCTTGCTTGCTCTTTGAGTATATCATAATATTATCAATAAAGACAATCATAAATTTATCCAAATATGGTTTGCACACCCGATTCATGAGATCCATAAATACAGCAGGTGCGTTAGTCAAACCAAACAGCATAACTTGAGATTCATAATGTCCATATTATGTTTTGAATGCGGTATTCATAATGTCTTCTTCCCGAACCGTTAGTTGATGATAACCCAATCTCAGGTCGATCTTTGAGTAGACACTCGACCTTTGTAGTTGATCGAACAAATCATTAATCCTTAGAAGCGGATAACGGTTCTTCACCATTAGTTTATTCAATTCCCGGTAATCAATGCACATCCGTAATGATCCATTCTTCTTCTTAACAAACAAGACCGGAGCTCCCCAAGGTGAGGAACTGGGTCTTATAAAGCCTTTGTCAGAAATTTCTTTCAGTTGGTATGACAATTCTTTCATCTCAGACGGAGCTAATCGATAAGGTGCCCGTGCTACAGGTGCAACACCAGGTATCAAATCAATTTGAAATTACACTTGGCGGGTTGGCGAAATACCCGGCAAGTCCTCGGGAAATACCTCAGGAAAGTCTTGAACTATTGGTACGTCTTCAAGTTGCTTCTCTTTTGACTTGTCTTCAGTCTCTTTCGTGGTAACATGTGCCAAAAAGATAGGACATCCCTTCAGCAAATACTTTTGTCTTTTGGCGCATGAGATGATGTTTAATCGAGACTTGTGTTTGTTGTTGCTTCCGTCACCTCGAAAAATTAAAATTTCATTTCCAAAGGGAACACGAACGAGTTTCTCATCACAAACGATTACAACATGATATTTAGATAACCAGTCCATACCAATAATGACGTCAAAACTACCCATCTCTATAGGCATTAAGTCAATTTTGAATGGATGATTTAGAAAATTCAAAGTGCAACCCCGTATGAGTGTATTAACCCAAATTATTCTACCGTTAGCTAACTCGACATCATAACCATGGTCTAGTGTAGTTGGGATGATATCAAACAAAGAACTAAATGCAGTTGTTGATCCCAGTTAACTTCTAATGATGGAATTGCTTAAGCTTGTTTAAGGTTTAATTATGCTAGATAAATCTAACACAACTTAGTTTAAGAAACTTTGTTTGATAATACTAAAGATTATGCGAAATCTAATCTTTAATATAAGAAGAATTCTTCAGTAACACAAAACAATATAATTTCAACAATAAAAGCTCCAATATTATTATTACAAATAATACGAATACTCTCCTAGTATTAGGGTTACAAAACCTTGAAGCTATAACGATATCAAAATAAAAGATTTCTAGATGGCAAACTCTATGCCCTAGGACCTCCTTTTATACACCAAGGAGTCCTAGTCGATTTACAATATATTAATAAAACTTAGATTATTCTTAAAGATCTATTCTATAAATAACAATCCTTATCTCATAAGTAATCTTGATCTTCAAGTAATCTTTATCTTTCAGCAGTCATAATCTTTTAGCAGTTGTAACTTTCAGCAGTTGTAACTTTGTACTAGTAACATTAACTCTTAACAAGCACTAGTAACTTATACACCAATAGCATTAACTGTGTACAAGCAGTAGTAACTACTTAGAATATTTTCTTCAATCTTCACCAGCATTACTAACTTTACTCTAGCAGTACTAACATATACTAGCAGTAGTAATATACACTAGCAGTAGTAACTATAAACTAGCAATACTAACTAGTTAGCATATTTTTCATTAAGATTACTGAACAACACTAAGTTTTACTTAGCAACAGTAACTCCAAGATCATCAAGAAGTCTTTTAATCCTAATAATCCTCCCCTAAACTTGATATTCTTCTTCAAAATCTCAAGTTTCTTAATTAAAAGCTTCATTAATCACCAGGAGGATGCTTCCAAACACTTCATTGATTCTTGAGTTGTTTTGTGATGAGCTTAAGAAGCTGATAACACATTTCATTCCAATGATCAGCTTGCAGCTTCCTATTTAGCATATCTATGATTGTAGCAGGTGTAAGAGGATACTTTTTCTCTACCAGCATATAGATATGCAAATTTTGAAACATCACAAAATGTACTCTACGGGAATCAAATAACTTCTAAACCAATACTTTGCTTCCTTGTAGATTCCTCCATATTGCATCTTCTATATGAGGTTCAAACATTACTTTTAGATCACCCCATAACACTCTCTCGTAGCTCACCTCTAGCATTGTATATCCATACTTAGCTTTAACCAACCTCCACAAAGTTCCCAAATCTTCTCTGTCAAAGCTTTTGAGTAATTGACTAAACACTAAGTACATCTTAGAACTTCCATTAGCTCTTGTTATCTGGTAATAGCTTGTTTGTCCTTCTTTGTGGATCTTCCAATCAACAATGCTTGGAGGCTTACTAGCCAAAGGAATAGCATTAATTGCTACTTCCTCTTTATCAAGAACAACTTCTATTAGACTTTGAAGTTCTGATGTTTCTTTATCATCTTCCATCCTCTGTTTCTTTGAAGGCTCCGGCTCCAGCTCTCTTTGAAATGCTCTTTTATGCTATCTCTGCTTCGGCTTTCTTTAAATTCTCTTTCTTTT
>BQNB010029664.1:0-55558 GCA_026074375.1 Tanacetum coccineum
TATAGTTATGGATTTCCTAGACCTAATCATAAAAATATAAAAGATATAAAAATTATGAAAAATACCCAATTTTAATTTGGAACAAAATTGGATGAAGTCGAAGGATAAAAATAAAGAAAATCTTACAATATGTGTTGTTAATCACGTTGTAGGTGTTTGCCCCCTTGCGAATATGGTTGGATTTTGAGTTTGAGGATTGGTTTTTGAGGTTTTTGAGTGTGTGTTCGTCACACATAGCAGGAGGAAAAATGAGAACTAGAATGGGTGTTTGGATTTGGGTTTTACGCCGAAAGGGGTTTGTTTGGCGAAATTAATGGCCGGTTCCCTTATATATAAGGGGCCGCCCATTTTAACACGGTCGGTCCCCTTAATTTTAAGGGGGACGCCTATCTAAAAGAATTTTTTTTTTCGATTTTGATTAGTTTTGTAAATGTACAATTATCAAAATACGTCGGGAGCTACTAGCAATATTATTTTAGATAATCTAGTCGTCGAAATAATGAAGTTGAAGGCGAGAGAAAAATACTTGAGATTTTTAATTTAACTTTTCGTTAAGTTAAGTAAACTTAAATAATTTCCAATGAAATAATTAAGTTGTCAAGATTTTTGGATCGAGAGGTGGTTTAGAGATGCTCAAATGAAGTTTGCTAATACTTTTGATATTAACATTTCGTTAATAAAAATACTTTGATTACTTCGGATGAAATAATCAAGTTGTCAAGCCTAGAGAAGATTTATCGAGGATTTAGTGACGTTTTCAATCAACTTCTTGTCAATTGAATATATCAATTACTTCGGAAGAAATAATTAATTGTCACGATTTGTAATATTTGAAAAATGATAAATATGTGCTGATAGAATAATAGAATGGTGTTAAAGCTTGATGAGAAGATTTCGATAGACGTAGTTTATTATAGACGTGTAGACGAGGCGGACGTCGTAGTCGAAGGGAGTTTGTTTCATCCATAGTGTTTTGATGTCATGCCTTTCCGGCGTAAGATGAAAAACTAATCCTACTTTTATGTTAATAATTTCCCACTAACTCACTTTTCTTCATCTACGTGAGTTTGCTACTAGTGGACATAGAAGATTTCCATTTTATGGAGGTACGTAAAGAATCCTAATTCAACTACATGAGAGATGAGTTCATAATGAACAAACTCTTTTAATTCTAGAAAACCAACAAATTACATTTCTAGTGACTACACTATTTCTACAAGCTCAAATTATATTCTATTAGCTATAACTTATTTGATTAGCATATACTATATGTAACAGGAAAATATATAATCATTTAACATTTAACACATAATCTAAATTCTAAGGAGTTTGGAAAGAAGACGTACCTTTGCCTATGATGTGTTTTCTTCAACATCTTCAAGTAAGGAAGCGTTGAAGAAGAAATCATTTGGTAAATCCGTCGTAAGATTTTAAGAATGTATTCACTCATCGGATTCCAAGAAATGTTCATGAACTACTCCACTAAAATATTGTAACGACTCAACCACTTGGTCCCCAATTTCTCATGGGTCCAAAATTGTTAGTCCCGAACATGTTTTGCATATGTTGCATTTGATTCGGATACATATAAGGTAGACATATTCTCCACGGAGAGAAGTTTGGTTGTTGTGAATAATTCCACATTGAATGATTATTATTAGGGTAGTTTTGTCTACCTTGATCTCTCCTAGGTTGTGGTGTTTTAGACCGAGGGTGAGAGTTATTAGTTCTTTTTGGAGGAGGAGTCTTAGATCTTGTTTTAGGCTTAGTAAATCCAACTCCGGGTTTTAAAGAAGGTTTATAAAAACGTTTTACTTCGTCGTCGCTTGCAATGGGTATTTTAGTATTGTTTATAAGCATAAATTTTGGTCTTGGGCTTGAATTTAATTCTACTACTTTTTCTTTAGACTCAACCTCTTGTGACTTTACAAAATTTATTTGTTTAGACTCACTAGTTGATCCTTTGGTAAAATTAAATCCTAAACCGGATTTATCTCCGGATGGTTTTTGAAAACTTATTATTTTCTTAAGCGAGTGACTACTATTATTAAATTGATTTAGCTTAGAAATTTCTTCCTTAAGCTTTTCATTTTCAAACTTGAGGTCTTGACAAATTTTGCATTCTTCATTTACCTTTTTACCTTTTTCTAATTTAGATAGTTTATTTTTTAGTTCGAGTATTTCATTTCCTAACCCTTTTTTTTAATTTGTTTTAGTAATTTATTTTTAGCCATGACTTTTAGACCTACTTTGCATAGTCGATTATATTCACTATCTAGGTCTTTTTCATCTAATGATGAATGATCATCACTAAAGAATTCGGTTTCGAAAAGTACCTTATTAGATGCTTTAGCCATGAGACATTTTTCGTCCTTTATCCTTTCTTCTTCATCTTCGTTGTTATCACTCCATGATCCTCCAACGAAGGCTCTTTGATTGTAGTTTCTTAATAGTTTTGGACACTCTCCGATGAGATGATTTGGATCTCCACATTTAAAACATTTTCTTTCGCCTTTACCATTTTTGTCGTCTTTACTTCTTTAGGATGACTTTCTTTCATCATGTGGTTTTCTTACGAATCTTCCTCGTCTTTTGAAAAATTTCTTGAAGTCTCTCACGGCCATGGCGTATTCTTTGTCTTCATTATCAAAAGTCGAACTATCTTCATCACTTGATTCCTTTTGGCTTTCAAGGTAAGAGATCTATTTTTTTCTCTTTTGCCTTTGACCATTTCAGAATCTTTCTTAATTATTACTTCATAAACTTTCCAGTTTCTAATAACTTTATCAAGTGATAGAGATGTTAAATCTTTTTATTCTTTAATAGCCGTAACCTTTGCGCACCATTTAGGATAAAGTGCCCTAAGAAATTTCCTAACATAATTCTTGCTAGAAAAACCTTCATTAAGTACTTTTAGACTAGTAATAGTGTTAAATTTAGCAAAATCATTATCTATCGATTCCTCTTCAGGAATCATAAATTGTTCATATTGTTGAACAAGAAGATCTATTTTATTATATTTGACTTGACTATTACTTTGGTGAGTGATCAATAAAGTATCCCAAATTTTTTTTGCGGTTTTACACATAAAAATTCTTTCATAGTATTTACGTGGTAAAGCATTATAAATCATCATTTTAGCTTCATTATTTTTAGCAAGTTTTTTTTAAGATCATCGTTTTGTTTATCAAATGGTACTATTTCATCCTTTTTAGTTTTGGAATTATTTTGAATAGGAGAAAAATCACCATAGGTAATAACATGCCAAAAATCTAGATCTTTTGATTTCACATAAGTTTCGAATCTATTTTCTAATAAATAAATCCATCACTTTCAAATAGTGGTGGTCTTTGCATAGATTGCCCTTCTAAATATTTTTCCAATTCCATAGATCGATTCAAGTTTTAAAGTATAATTTATTTTAAAAATCTTGTTTGACGTGGCTCTGATACCAATTGTAGAAAACTAGAAGGAGGGTTTGAATAGTTTACCGCTTTTAAAATTAATGTTATGCTTGTTTATAAAAATTTAAATTCGACTTTGTGTGATCTCAATATGTGCACAATATGAACAACACAAGTAAGTAAGTAAATGACAAGTAAATATGAAAGGCAAGAGATAAGAGTTAGAAAGATCAAACCACAACACAAGTATTTATAGTGGTTTGGTAAAGAAGCACCTCTTCGCCCTACTCCACTCCCTGAGCACCAAACTCAAGAGTTCTATTCACTATGTCAACAAACTCCCTTTAGGCGGAGAAAACCGTACACAACTTTGCTTACACCAATTTCTGACACTAAGCAAAATGCCGAGTTCTAATCTTAGCTAGAACCAATCTATCATAACTCTTGTATGCTAATCACACCACTTTACAACAACTCACAACTTTGCTTCACTTCACGACTTCTCTTCGCTTCACTACTTCACTTCGATTCACAACTTTACTACGCTTCACAACTTCACTATGCCTAGACACTACTATGATCACACCAATCTAACACTACTTACAAAGATCACCCCGATCTAACTATACTTACAATGATCACCACAATCTAACTATTATATACAACTACAATACACACCTTCACAATATACACAAATGATTTACAAGATTTAATACAACTTCACAACAACACCAACTAAACTATAACACTTTTTAACTTGATGATAAGAAGTATTCTTTTCTTGCACTTGAAGAATTAAGCTTGGATCACTTGAAAACAAAGCTTTATGATTAAATGATCAAAGGATTGTAGGAGAGTATAAATTGATTTAGAATAGAAAGAAAGTGTGTGCAAAAGATGATAAAATCAGTAGGGAATAGTCTAGTATTTATAGGCAAATTGGTCTGATATTTTGTCTGGGCGGTCCCATTAAATCGGGTGTCGGTCCCCTTAATATTAAGGGGCCTTATAATTAAGGAGGCTGCCCAGCCTCAGACGCTTCCTTTTTTGTCTTTTTTGGGGAGGTGTTTTCTCAAACATTTCTAGCCATTTTTAGGTAGAAAATTTGAATTTAAGATATTTATTTGAATAAAACATTTCTTTTTAATCTAAAAATGTTTTATAAAAGATATATAAATGTTTGTAACATTTTTATAAAAAAATATGAGGTTGAATAAAAATTCCTTTGATCATGAAATGCATTAAGCATATGTTTATTCATACATTTAAGTGACTAATTACTTGTTTACGAATAATTTTTCATTAATCGTTTTTATATTTTATGATTATCTAAACGTAGATAGATAGAAAAATATTAATAACATTTTAGGCATTATTTCTATCAACAAGGTTAAAAATCACCGTTAGTAATAACATGCCAAAGATCAAGATCTTTTGATTTAACATATGTTTCGAATCTAATTTTCTAATAAATAAAGATATCACTTTCAAAAAGTGGTGGTCTTTGCATGGACTGCACTTCTAGATATTTGTCGAAATCCATAGATCGATCCAAGCTTTAAAATACAGTATGTTTTAAAAATCTTGAGTGACCTCGGCTTCTGATACCAATTGTGGAAACTAGACGGGGGGGGGGGGAATAGTTTACACGTTAATTAGCGTTTTAAAATTTTACTTCTAAAATTTGTTAGATCCAAGTATATGTTCAACCAACCAACAATATGAACCAACAATGTATGTATCTACTAGTTATAACTAAACAAACAATAAGTAAGAATCACAACAATATAAAGAGATGGGGGAAGGAACAATCAAACCAAGACACCAAGATTTATAGTGGTTCGGCTATGAAGCTCGTCTTCGCCTACTCTACTCCCTGAGTATCCTACTCAAGATTTCACTATGTTAACAAGCTCCCTTTAGGCGGAGAAAACCGTTTACAGGTCACTTACGTTATTTTCCAACACTAAGCTAAATGTCGAGTCCTAATCTTAGGTAGAACCAATCTACTACTTCACAAGTAATACACAATCACAAGATCTACACTATCGGATTTATACACTATCTGATTTACACAATCACACAAGATAATCAAGATAGAGATTTGGTTCTTAAAAGAAAGAAGGAGAAATCACTAGGCTACAACAATTCGTTTCTTGGCGAATATGAATGTTCTTATCTTGCACTTGATAGAGAGGAGAGATAAGAAAGAAGAGATTGGATCACTTGAAACAAGATCAAACAATGTTAATGATCAAGAGTTTTAGAGGGAGAAAGAAGGTTTTTAGAAAGAAAAAGAAGACTGAAAAAATTCATGCAAAGAGGTCTGTTTTTCAGCTGAGAATAGTGCAGTATTTATAGGCAGGAAAACTCAACGATCACTGCTGGCGGTCCCGGCGGTCCCAGATATATCTGGGGGCCGCCGAGCCTATCAGGGGACCATCGTAGACTAACGCTCCCTTTTTTATCTTTTAGTAGGGAAGGTTCTATTTAGGGGGGGGGGAACCATATTTGAATTTTTTATGTTTAAATAAAACATTTCTTTTATTAAAAAGTATTTTGTATATATTTATTTTTGTAAAAATACTTTTTGTGAAAATTTGATGGTTAAGAAAAATTATTTTCTTGATCACTAATTATTTTTAATGATTTGTTTATACATACCTTAAGTGATTTACATTTGAAATGAAAATTTATGATTAAAAACTTGTAAACGTTTATTTTTATCGTAAACGTTTTTATATTTTGTTATCTTCAAAACATCGAGAGATTGAAAAATATAAATAACGTTTTTAGACATTATTTGTATTAACACATTTGGAGAAGAAACAGACAAGACTACGGACCTACACCAAATCTCTTGAAGAATTATGCATACAGAGCGTGGAGACGGCATCACAAGCATAAGGGGACATCGTCGTGATCTATCTAGTGACGACGTCAAGAAGTAACCGACTTAAATCAGACCTAGAAGATTCCACCTTGTGACGGCGTCGCGACTACAAATGGATGCCGTCATGACTATTTCTCTATATATACAAAACCGAATTTAGGGTTTTGAGTGTGTAACTTTGTATAACTTTTAGGGAGCCGAACCCTAAGTATTTTGTCAGCTTTTAGGCTGTCTTGAGGGCTTAAAAACTCTATTGTTACTGACCTTAATTCATGTTTTAATCAAGTAAGATTATTTATCCTTAATCATTCAATATGTCTATGTGTTGTTTGATTGATCTATGTTATTGCTTCCTTTATAACATGTTAGGCTAAACCCTCCCTTTTATTTACTTATAATTGCATGAAAGTTGGATTGTAGATCCTTTTACTGTTGCTTCTTGTGATGAATGTGCAAGTTAGGCTTTAGAAAACTAGCCATAAGATATTAAATTGGCACAGACGTCTAGGGAAACGTGGGATGTGTAGAAAGGATACCATCTGGTAACAGTCTTCATACTACCTTACCCCCAATATGGTTGATCCCTCTTAAGATATTTCAATTGCGTTTAATATACTCTTAGGGGCCTTGTAATAGTCTTCATACTACCTTACTTGTGCGTTACCTTAACGGAATATTAAATAGACGGCGGGTTCGTGTAATTCGTTCATGACTTAGGAAATACTTACACAGATCATCACGAGTGTGACAAGGCAACATGATTAGGAGAAGCAACCTAATAGGTAATGCATGATTAAGTAAATACACTACCTTATCATAAAGTTATCACCAGTAGTATAGATTATATTTAGTTTAATTAATTAGTTAATCAACCAACCTCTCAAACCATTGATTTTATCTACTTTCTATAAAATATAAAAATACAAAAATAATCTCCTTTCAATCCCATAGATCTTGGCTAAGTCCTGTTCGAGCCTTCCCAACCTATTCCCCTAGAGAACGATAACAACCCTCGAGTCTTGCCTATACTATGATACAACGATTAGGTACTCTGCTTAGGGAGTTGTAAAACTTCTTGTTGAAGTCATTACGACAACCGCATCATAAATGCACACTAACATGTATCCACATAACATATTTGATAAGTGAACAAATAAAAAAGTACTTATATTTGATAAGTGAACAAAAAAATACGTTGTTAATTAAATGTTGTTAACCCTTTATTAGATTGTGACGCTAAATCCTACTTTAAAGTATGAAGTGTACGTGTACTTAATACCCTTATACTCTATTTAAATCCACTAATGAGCTCAAATTTTGTGCACTCAAGTAATGAATTGTAGTTATTGATAGCGTATGAAGATTAATACTTCAAGCACATCTATTATACTTAAAGATTGAATACAAAAATTTATTGTAGAGGCTTCAAGATGTGTAACCTAAGCTTTGAATATGGTACAAATCCAAGTGAGTAAATGACATGCTCGATGCTTAAACATTGTAACCCAAGCTTCAGAAAGTGTACGAAACCATCCGAATGAATGTCATGATTGATAATCCATGTGAAAACTATTAATATATAAAGACTAAACGTTTGGAAAACAAAAGGACTATATTGAATAAATCATAAAATTTATTACAGTCAAAACCTCACGTCTTCACCTTGCACACCATTTTATCCCTCCAAAGACCTTTTAATCTCCCTTCACTTCGTCTATATATATTTATCACACCCCCTTTTAACCCTCATTCACAACACACACATTTTCCTTACAGTATAATGTTAAAATCTCTTATTTGTGGACCACTTTTAAACATATATTTTATGGCATGGTCAAGTGTCTGGATTAAAGTTTGTTACCAATTTTGACATTCTTTCTATATCTTAATAATGGAAAGCAAATATTTTATGGCATGGTTAAGTGTCTGGATTAAAGCCTTGCCTATATATTACGTGCTTGTGATATCCATCTAGACACACAAAAATTACAGAACATAGGTGAAAGGCCAGAAACCTTCTCATTCTTGATGCTATCATTGCTGTGGATCTGCTTGCTTAAACAATCATGACTAGAGGTATGTTACAAACTAAGTATAACATTTGGAATCAGAGCTTACTTTAGTCATATTGTTTAGCATTCTTGTCTATAAGGAATTTAGCTTTTGACATAATCAAATATGTTTAAATGTTATTTTCTTATGCATTCTTTTTATCCTTAATATATCATTGTTAGATCAGAGACATTATGTCTAGAATGATGATTTATAAATTATTGGTCATGGAGTAAAAACTATATTAGGATCTAATAATGATTCGAAGAACCTGATATATAAGAAAGAAACCAAAAAAATCCGTTGTGCATTCCACTATTACATGTTGAGTATTTATAATTTTGTTTTGTTTACCACATATGCTTGGGACAAACATTGTATTGAGAAATTCATATATTTCTTATCATCAGTAAACACACTTGAGTATTTGGCTCAAGAAGGTATTTTATTTTATGGATTTCAGAAAATTTTCACATATATATTTTAGATTAGCTGCAACATCTAAAATATATTTATTGACATGTGATCATAAGTAAACCTTGTTGATATATACATAATAATGCTACACTAGTCTGAATTGATATATTGGTATAATTACTTGGCCCCATAGGGAGGTGATTGTATTACATATATCTTAATTAAACTCTCAATTGAACATAAATATATTTTATTTTCCTATACCCACAGGCATGGAAAATTATTTGTGGTTTAATTTTGATTGTTTTATGAAGTAATGCTTATTCTATGCATAAGCAACCTCTGCCCACAGGAAGGTTTAGAATATGTCATCAAACTTATGTTTTTTAAATGCTTCATAGTTTAACTTGATCTACTTGACATTTGCAGTTTTTCCCACTACTGCTTTCTTTGATTCTGCTAATACCCCAATGCTCACGGGTGATAACTTTGCTGAATGGAAAGAAAATTTCCTTCTGACATTAAGGTGCATGGACCTGGACCTGGCACTCCGTGAGGATGCTCCTCTAAATCCCACGGAATCAAGTACGCCAATTGTTAAGTCTAACTATGAACAATGGGCACGGTCTGACCTTTTGAGCATTATGTTCATCAGGTCTCGCATCAGTCCAAGCATTAGGGGTGTTATCCTTACATGTGATAATGTCAAAGCTTACATGAAAGCTATTGAGGCTCAATTTGTAAGCTCTGATAAAGCTATGGTGAGTACCCTGATGAAAAATATTTCAAATATGACACTTTACAAAATCAAGGGTGTGCGTGAGCACAATATGGAAATGAGGGATATAGCTTCTAAATTATTCTCTCTCAAGGTTGAGATCTCTGAATCATTCCTTGTACATTTCAGTCTCAACTCTCTTCCTTCAGAGTACACTCCGTTCAAGATTTCTTATAACACACATAAGGAAAATTGGGCAATTAATGACTTACTGACCATGTGTGTTCAAGAGGAATTGAGGTTGAAAAATGAGTCTGTTGAAACTGTGCATTTTACAACTCATTCTAAAGGAAATGAAAAGAACAAAAAATAGTGTTCTTATGAAGAAAGTTGGCAGTAAAGACAAAGATAATTGTTTTTTCTGCAAAAATAAAGGACACGTGAAAAAGGACAGCTTGCAATATAAGAAATGGCTCGAAAAGTAAGGTAATCTCATTTTTGTGTGTTATGAATCTAATTTCACTGAATTTTTAGATAATAAATGGTGGATTGATTGTGGTTATACAATTCATGTTGCCAAAACCATGCAGGGCTTTCTGCACCTAAGGAAGCCAAAGGGAAATGAGATGCGCATCTGTTCTGGAAACCGGATGCACTCAGACGTTAAAGGAGTAGGGACTTATCGACTTATTTTAAAGGCCGGTTTTCAATTAGATCTTGAAAATACTTTTTATGTTCCTTCTTATTCCAGAAATTTGATTTCGTTTTCTAGACTATATATAATTGGTTATGATACCAATTCTCATCTTTATACTATGAATTTTTTGAAGAATAATAAAATTGTTGGTTATGTTGTTTTGGATGGTTTTTTGTATAGATTAGAACTTGACCCCACTTATGAGCATAGTCTTTTGACTACGCATGAAGTTGGCACAAAAAGATGTATTATAAATGAGAACTCATCAAGTCTTTGACATAGGAGATTGGGACATATGTCCGTTGAACGAATGAAAAGATTAATAAATGAAGGGCTTTACCCGCCTTGGATTTTACCGATCTTGGTACTTGTATGGATTGCATAAAAGGCAAACTTACCAACAAGACCACTAAAGGTGCCAAAAGAAGTTTTGAAATACTTGAAATCATACACATTGATATTTGTGGACTGTTTCCTACCTCTTGCTTGAATGGTCAAAAATATTTTATTTCTTCTATTGATGACTATTTAAGGTTTATGTATCTTTACCTCATATCTGAAAAATCTCAAGCTATTGATTCATTCAAAAATTTCAAATTAGAGGTTGAGAAACAAAAGGACAAGAAAATAAAAATTGTTTGATCATATAGGGGTGGAGAATACTATGAGCGATACACTAAAAAGGTCAAGCACAAGGTCCATTTGACAAATTCCTACAAGAAGAAGTATTGTGCATCAATACACTATGCTTGGAACACCACAACAAAATGGTGTATCCGAAAGAAGGAATAGGACACTAATGGACATGGTTAGAAGCATGATAAGTAATTAAAAGTTACCATTAACCTTATGGAGTGAAGCTTTAAAAATCATTGTGTATATTTTAAATAGGGTTCCATCAAAGGCTGTTCATAAGACTCCTTTTGAACTATGGAATGGATGGAAACCTAGTTTAAAACATTTACACGTTTGGGGTTGTCCAGTTGAAAGTAGAGATATACTAATCTAAACAGAAAGAAACTTCGATTGAAACATGAACTGTCATTGGTTATTACATTAGGTATGTGGTAACACTAAATGGATTTAGGTTCAATTTGTCCCCTCACATACTCCTTAAGTGGTTACAAACAAGAAATGCTAAATTTCTTGAGGAACATAAAGTGAGTGGGAGTGATTCAACTCAACAATTACATTTTGTAGAAGTAAGGGATGAACCCAACATACCTTTACATGTAGAAAGTTTGGTTAGAAATCAATATGATGTAGAAAATCATATTAAGGAACAAACCAAAAACCAACCCTATAAGGAAGAAATACACCTTGAACAATCTCAAGGATTGTTAAAAAAACCATATGTAGTCGGAACCAAATGTGTTTGAAACCCCAACCACGCTGAACACCCTCTACTTTAAAAATAGTATAGGGTTATGAAGATCCTTAAGAAGCAAAAAAGAATCAAGCCATTCACCTAAGTTCTTACTGTTGTATATCATACAAGAATCTGAATATCAGATTTACCTAGAAAAGGATCCTATATTCGCATTTCCACAAGCCATGAATCAAGAAAAATATCTTCTTTTTGGTATGAACCAATGAAAGAAAGCAATGGAATCCCATATATAAGAACAAAAGTCTGGGAACTTGTTACATTACCAAATAGAGTCTCTCTAGTAGGATGCAAATGGATTTACAAAACTAAAAGAGATTCTTTGGGTGATGTTGAACGATATAAAGCTAGACTTGTTGCTTAGGGTTTTACTCAAAGAGAATGCATTGACTATCATGAAACATTTTCTCCAGTTTCATAGAAGGATTCTCTTAGAATAATAATGGCACTCATAGCTCATTTTGATCTTGAGCTACATCAAAAGTGCACTGGAGAAAAGGCAATTTCTTAATAAAGATCCATACGAAAGATAAGTAATACACCGTGACAACCAGAAATGCTTTGTTAATTTAATCCTGATAATAAACAAACTTTTTTGTAAAATTAAATAATCCATATAGTGGACTAAAGCAGGCTTACATCCTCGCAATGGAATATTAAATTCATAACGTTGTCCTCCTCAATTGGTTTTGTAGAGAGAGCAATCGTTCTGACAATGCAAGCACCGTTAAGGTAAGTGGAGTAAATATAAAAATTCTTTAGTCTTGTGACATGGATGAAACATTTTTACTTCTGCAATTAATAATTTAGGGATGTAGCAAATACCAAACAATTTCTTGACACAGAACTTTAATATGAAGGATAATGGGTGAAGCTTCTTAAGTCATTGGCATTGAAATTCATTGAGAAAGAGCTAGAAAGACACTATTTTTCTTAAAAAACCTTACATATACCAAAGTTCTGGAAAGGTTTGGGATGCAGAATTGTTCATCTATTTTAGCACCACTGGTTAAAGGGGAAACTTTTAGCTTAGATCAGTGTCCAAAGAATGCAATTAAGGAAGAAGAAATGAGAAAAAGTTCCGTGATGCTTTATGGTGTGGAAGTCCTTATGGTTGGAAGTCTTATGTACGCTTTAGTATGCACCAGACCCGCTCTTACATTTTTAGTTGGCATGCTTAGTAGATATCAAAGCAATCCTAGAAAGGATCATTGGAAAGCTGCTAAAAAGGTTTTAAGATATTTACAAGGAACAAAGGAGTACACTCTCACATATCGGCATACTGATTTACTAGAAGTTGTTGGATATTTTGACTCCGATTATAAAGGATGTAAAGATACATGAAAATCCACATCTTGTTACATTTTTCTTCTAGCTGAAGGTGGCATATCTTGGAGAAGTGTGAAACAATCATCGCTTCATCTACAATGGAAGCTGAATTCATTGCTTGCCACAAAGCTACATCACAAGCAGTACGGTTAAGGAATTTTATATCAGGTCTAAGAATCGTCGATACTATTTATAGACCATTAAAGATCTTTTATGACAACTCAGCTGTTTTTTGTTTTTATAGACCATTAAAGATCTTTAGGAATTTTATATCAGGTGTTAGCATGGTTGTTTTTTGTTTTTATAGTCCGAAGGGTTATAAGGTGAATGGTCAAGATCAAATGCAAAATGAATGAGTTTGAAGTTTGTGAGCCATGTACTGAAAGAGAATGACACAGCGGTTGTAAAGACGGTAGTGCAACGTAGTGGTAAGAGGGTGAAGGTTTTGATAACCGAAACGAGTGAGATGAATCTGTATTTATCCTTAGCGTCTAAACTTACCATTAAACATGCTAATATTTGGAGTTTGATGTCATTTTTCTTAGGAGAACAAATTTCTCAAAGTCCCATAGGCATTTTCATAAACCAATCTAAATATGCTCTTGAGATGCTTAAGAAATATGGTTTATACCAATGTGACCCTGTTGACATTCCCATGGTGGAAAAGTTAAAACTGGATGAGGATCCAAATGGGACTCTAGTTGACCCAACTCGTTATCGAGGTATGGTCGAATCCCTAATGTACCTCACAGCCAGTCGCCCTTACCTAGTGTTTTCTGTATGGATGTGTGCCCGGTATCAGGCAAAGCCTACCGAAAAGCACTTAATTACGGTTAAATGGCTCTTTCGGTACCTCAAAGAAACTATTATTATGGGTCTGTGGTATCCAAAGGACGCTGGTTGTGATCTAACGGCTTTCGCAGATGCTAACCATGCAGGTTGTCAAGATTCAAGGAAAAGTACATCGGGTAGTGCACAATTTTTAGGTGAAAAGCTAGTAAGCTGGTCGTTTAAGAAGCAAAAGTGTACTGCAATATCACTACTGAAGCTGAATATATCTCCATGTTCGGTTACTGTGCACATATTTGATTACAACATTATTCCTTTGTACTGCGACTCCGAGAGCGCCATTGCCTTATCTTGCAACATAGTGCAACACTACAAGACGAAACATATTGCTGTCAGATACCATTTTATCAAGGAACAAGCTGAAAATGAGATTGTTGAACTCTACTTTGTCAAGACTGCTTATCAGATGACGGATATATTTACTAAAGTACCCGCGAGAGAACGCTTCAAATTTCTGGTAAAACACATAGGCATGTAGAGCATTACGCCTGAAAAGCTGAAACTTCTTGCAGAGTCAGACGAAAATGAAGAGTAACTCAGTTTACTACTTCTTGTATCACATGCACTCTACGTAGAATAGTTTATAAAAAAAACAACAAAAAGATTTTTATTTTTCAAATATTTTATAAAAACAAAATACAAAAATATAAAATTTCAAAAACAAAATATAAAATCAATTGTTTTTTCTAAAACCAAAAAGAATCTTCTCGACATGTCTTTCAGAATCGATAATATCTACGACCTTAGAAATGTCATTCAATAATGACACGGGATTGTAGATAAAGTTCGTCTGAAAGTTTAAAATATTTTAAAACATGTCTTCTCAAATTTTCTTATGGTTTGTTATTAAATATCAGATAACAACCCGGTCCCTAAAGAAAAGGAAATTGTACACTTCAGTGCAGTTATCCTTAACAACGAAAAGAGAAGTCTTTTCGGTCTTGAGTTTAAAGATTAAAAACATTCCAAGTTTTTAAACTCAAGAATATGACTTGTGTATACTATGCTACACAACTCGTGCTTTCTAAAAATGAAAATGTACATCCGAAAGTGCATTTTGTCCTTAAAAGATTAATTTTCTTTAACTCGAGCAATTTTCCTTACAATATGTTTATCAAACATGCTCGAGTTAAACAAATTTTTCAAAAATGCTGGAAATAAAATCAGAATCAGTTTTGTCATTTAAATAGAAAAAGATTTTCAAGAAAATTCGAATGCTAGAACAAATCCAAGAAATCTTTCAATAGACTATGGTCTTTGTTCAAGGGGGAGAACGAGCTTTTATATGAAAATTTCCAAAAAATGTTCAAAAATAATTCATCATAATTAATCAGGAAAAACAATCAAGAGATTTTGAACACTCAAACAAATTCTACAGCTCTTTAAATAGAAAACGGGTAATTGTTTGAGGGGGAGAAATTATTTTTAGAAAATTATATTTTTCAAAAAATATTGTGAAAATGGTTTTGGAAAAGTGATTAATTCACTTAATTGGTCATCGTTTGAGGAGGAGTCAATGAGATTAACTCAGAGATTGTGTTTGCAAAATAGGTTTAAACTCAAGGGTATTTAGTGTAACTTTCATTAGTTAACTATCTTTAGGACCTAAAATGCAAATTAGTTTTAAATTTAGGTGTTAGGGGTAATGCATGAACTTTAGGCTTAGTTTAATAGAGTTTAAAGCCTCTAGGGACTAGTTTTGCCAAAAACCAAAACCCCTCACATAAAAACCCCTCCAAACGATCCACACACACAACACTTTACCAAAAAATTTCTTTCATCTCTAGGATCGGCTAAACCACAAGACAAACAAGAGTCTGTTTTTGATCAAAAGGTAAAACACAAAACTAATTGATAATCATCTTCTTATCTCAAATCCAAAAAGAACTCTTTCATCTTTTCACAAATCTTGAAAAAAACAAAGTTTTTTAATTTAGGGTTCATAAAAATTGAAAGTGTTTAGATGTTAAATTTTCTTAAGGGCTTTTGTAGATTATGATGTTAGTAGACTAGTGTTAACTCAAATTTAAGTGTATCATTGTTTTTGTTGATCAAAGTTGGTTGTTTTATGGCATGTTCATCAACCGAACCACCTAAGGGTGTGTTTGTTTTGATTGTTTGAATGTAAAGTGATGGGTTGTTAGCTTGAAAACATTAATCTAGCTTGTTTATAACAAAAAGGTTTAATCTTTACACCTTAAACACAAAGATTTGTGATTTTTAAAGGTTAAGACAAAGTGTTTGATGAAATGTTTATGAAAGAATTTAGTGGAATAAGCCTTTGGAATTTCAAGACTTGAAGACATAACTAATTATGAAGACTTGAAGTCCAAAAACCGAACCACATGAGCCAAAGCTCATGTGTTGGTTGAACTAAGACCACCGACCCCAGCCACAGTTGGTTAGCCTAATCCAACCGAACCATCATGGTCGGTCGGCCAAGGCTTAACTGATCCTAGGCTAGGTCGGTTACCATGGTTCCACCAAACCTTGGTTCGACCGGTTACCTTGGTTCGACCGGTTACCATGGTTCGACCGATCCTCTAGGGTCGGTTAGCCAATGTGTAACAATCTGTTATTCAGGTCATTTTACGACTCCATATATTCAGTTATTTGTTTTGTGACTTTTACGCGTTTACTTTTAATTTTTTATTGTTAAGTTAAATCGCGTAAACTAAAAACTAACATTCAACGTAAACGGGCGTCCAATAAATAAAATTTTGTGTCAAGTAAGTATTATATAATTGTTACGAAGATAATTAGTGACTTTTCATCTTTGTTCTTTTTATTCGTCGCGTAAAATGCCTATGTCTCACAATAAAACACATTTATGCACGCATGGGAGCCATAAACCCGTCTATACTTCAACCAATACCCGCTATTACCCTTAATATCGAATTCTTATCAAGAATACTACATATAAACCTCCATACCTGGTTCTATACTTACACATATTTATACATTCCAAAATTAAACCAAGACTTTTTAATAACGTGATTAGTACTACGTCTAAACTAAAGACTCTAGTTACCAACTTCTCTATGACTTAGCTAACCAAAAATGAGTATATGCTATTTCCTTTCACCACAAATAAGTGTTTATCCCTAATGAGTGAACCAAAACAAGTCTTATATTTCTTTTCTTGTTTTTTAAATGATACATACAATAAAATTTCTTAAGCAATAAATATAATACAAGAAACTAATATACCCTCCTAAAAACTAGACAAAATTTCGTGTACACCTTTCCAACTCCATAAATAAGTAAGTTTCAACTAAGGATAAGATTGTACAAGATCCTATATTACCTTAACTCAAATACCTATTGGATAAAGCCCATTATCCCTTTCATAAATCCCTCAAACCCCAAGTGATATTTTGGCTGTGCTTTTCTTGTTCCTGCTTCCCACGCTACACCAACAGTAAGCACCTTTTAAATACTATACATTGACCATGATAAAACTTAAAAATCCCTTACCTTAATTGGGTTAACATAAAAACGTACCTCAAGGAGGAGACACTATACATGCATTGCTATTTGAGTATAAAAGGACTTTACCTACTTCTTTGCAAACACAGAGGGAGAAAACACAGAGAAACACAACACAACCAGATTATAATCATACCTCTTTCACTTTGGTTCTCCTTGTTCTTCCTTCTTTGGTTTTCGACTTACATACAACACACACACATCGCACCATTACATTCACAATAAACCCTAAATTCCAAGAAACCCTAACTAGGTTCCTTTGGTTTTTCGTTTTCCTGTTGGTCGACCACATCAAGGCAGCAAGCAAATGCTTGTGTTTGTGATCAAAAGAGGTGCAAGCAGTCGTGGTTTAGTTATTGGTTTGAGTGTTTGGTTTTTGTGTACGTGAGGGGTAAAGAGATTCGTGTATTCATCATCTTCGTTGAGTCAAGTTCTTACGCGGTTTGTCCCTAAGTTTCTGTGAGCAATCACTCCCTGTTAATTATCTATTATATGCAATTCTTGTGTTATTAGTGTGTGCTTGAAAACTGTTAAAAACAAAACCCATTTTTATTTACCTTCTGATGTACAACGATTGAAACACTAACATTCTATAAGATTTGTTAAAGGACTAATAACTTGGGCCATGGTTATGCGAGAGTGACAGTCTTATAAAAACAAACATGTGTAGCTTGGGCTCATTAGTTGGGTAAAAAGATAACACATATGCTAAACCTATAAAAATAACGCAACCCATACAAGTAACTTTGAGTGCACCATTCGACCCCTAGAAGTGGAGTATATAATCAAACTTTGTTTATTTTGTACATAGGACATGTAATACTTCGTTTTGCCCCTAGAATCACTAGTTTTCGTCAAGTAACGACGAAGTTAGAAGGTCCTAAAGTTACACGAAAGAAACTGCCATTTTTTCACTTGTTTTAAAAACAGCCAACGAGGCATTTTTCTCAGGTTATTGCGACACATTTACCTAATGTTAAAACGAGCCAAGGGCTGTTATTGGAAGTCTGATATACCATCTTTAAATAGGAACAAAAATTAGCCCTTTTTGTCTGGAAACGAGTTCGCAAATATCGTTTGAATATGGCTGTTAGGCACATGTGTTGACATTTTGTCAAACACATGGCGTGTAGAATTTTTACTTTATGCTTTAAACATAACGCAAGTGCTCATACTTTTCACACATTTTAACCCATTAAATGACGTCAAAACTTAAAACTTAATTAACGGAAGTTGTAGAGGACATGTCTGAGATTGTAAATATATTTTCAGATTTCATTAGCATTGATTAACGAATCCATAATTAAATTGTAAAATTCTGAGTTTATCACCCATAAAACTTAAACATATTTTTACTCTTTTAATTAGTTACACGTCACTACTTCGCTTAATTATTTGACACACTTAGAGCCCAAACCGGGAGTCGACCCGAACTAACCTTTAAAGTACCCATGGCCTAGTCTACAAAATGTCCTATATCGTAAATTGCATGCTTATATTTGGAATGTATTGACCCGATGAAGTTGACCACTTAATGTGAAAATCTCATTTTTCTCAAACGTCATTATTTAAATAGAACTCAAGCACATACTAGGAACGAGATTGCATATACTTGAGCCCGCTTAGTAAATATGTATTATTTTTACTTAGGTTGCAGATAAAGTCTCTTGCATCGTTTTTCATGCCACTACCTTACTATCCGTTATCATTACTTGAAGTGAGTTCATAGCCCAATTTTTATACGATTACAATTATTTACAACTGTTGGGGAGAGAATCATGCATTATTTTATGTTTGGACGCAAGTACACTTTTAAACAAATTACGAGTTTGCCTAAGTAGCTATAACCCACTATGCCTATGAATCAAGAACTATCAATTACTTGGTGTAAACGCGAGTGTTATAGATAGATCTATTTGGGATTGACATCCCCGTTTAGGTGAGTAGCGCTCACTAGGTTCGACGGATTAAACCAACAGACATATACCATGTCGGATTTAGGATGTTGCGGGTTGAACATCTACACAGGCACATTGATGGCATTAATTTGCAATACATACATGTCGTAGCTTCAGTGTCATGAGCTTAAGGAATCGTAATTATATTTTTGTGATATTGTATGTGTTACAATAGTCATGCACTGTAACACCCCCATAAAATCACAACGCAGCGGAATACCACTTTGGGGTGCTATTTCAAAGTATAAAGTACAAGTTACAGAAAACGACCTCAAAAGAGACATTAATAAAATGTCACATTCGATTAAAATTTCAGAGTAAAATCGGGTCCCAATAATTTATAATTTAACAAGATTACAAGAATTCAAACGTGAATCATTTTGTATATTTGAAGTTAAAAAGTTATCGAATGTGAAGAAAACTAAGTCCTTGAGTTTTATTGATATCCACGTGTCTCGAATGCTCCTAGTGCTTAGCTAACAATATATAACCTGAGAAAATACAGGCAAAAACGTCAACAATAATGTTGGTGAATTTATAGGTTTAAGTAAAAACAACACTGAAATAAATCAAGTAATATTTCAATAAGAAAAGTAGCGTTACAACATTTAAAAGAATTGTTGTCGAATCCCAGTAGTAATTTAATAAATCAAGTATGCTTAGTAGTGGACCACAAGGTATAAGATCAAACCAACAACAATGCAACGAATGTAGTGTCAAGTAACAGAATTATCGCATTGAGCTCGTGACAACCAATCCCTTGGACGAGAAAATATAGTTTGCCCCAATGATTTGGTAGTATTGCTATATACCAACATCCAGATAAATATATCCGTTTAAGATGGTGTTCCAAAGGATCAAACCTCCGGACGGGGAGTCACCCCAATAGTATTATTTATTACACTAGCGTCTACTCATCACAGGTAGTTAACGTTTCATGATATTATGGTCTTCAGCAATAGGTACTCCTACGATAATTCACAATAACAGGTCAAGTATATCCTTCAAGCACTCGTGTCCAATTTAAAATAGGTAAATGTTCAAAACTAACGTTTTGTAAATAGATAAACAAGATCTCAAATCATTTAGTAAGCAATTCAAGCTTTAATAAATTCCAGTAGTAAACAAATCGAGTTACGAACTAAACAAAGAAAAAGGGTGTCACATAGAAAAATGGAAAAAGTAACAAAAAAATAGAACACACAAACAGACTCATAAAGCCAAAGAACAAAGCAAAAGAACAAACAAAAGATTACAAACTAAATCTGAGTTTGGCCATTGTTCAAACATGTATTAGAAATCATGGTGAAAAGCAAGTAAAAATCTTTAGTAAAAACATTTACGTAATGCTTAAGAAATTAGAATCAATAATTTTGCTTAGTAAAACAAGCATGTATTCTCACCGCGAAAATAGTTACGAAAACCATCAAAGAAGAAAAGATGGGGCTATGAACTCACCGAGGAGTGATGAAGACCATAAGTGATATGGATTTTCGGACGAGTGAGAAGTGTCTAAGTACAACCTAAAAGATGTGACGCGGCATAGAATGATAAAGAAGATCGATATGTAAAAATAAATCGAATGATCATGAGATATGCATGGCATTGCATTATAACTTAACCAAAGTATTTTTATCCCTAAATTGGTATGCAACCTGCACTTATACTACATAATTGTCTACTACTAATCTCGCTTATCATTCATATCTTATTACTATGAGGCCGCACTTTATTTCTCATGAAAAGACGAAAACTATGTTGCGATTTTAGCCAGACTTTACAAGACAATATCTCTTAACCTATAAAAGATACAAGGATGGGGCTTCCACCTCTAGAGAGATACTTAAGTCTTGTTTTCAAAACATTAGGCCTTTTAATCAAACCATTTACCAATCCACGGGAAATGAGTTTTTACTAATCATAACTCAAAACAGAAAGTTCGTTGAATTTCTAACGCTTACGGTTTTGGCCATAAATCCTATTATATAATAGCAATAAAGTTTAATCCAAAGAGAGATGAAAGATTATGATGTCTAGTGTTTAACCATGTTTTAAAAACCTAACACTTTAGTGCAAAAATCTGGAGTTAAATCCCTTTTTCAAACAATAGTTCAGAACTGACTTGTTTCCCGTAAATTCGATCATTTCTCACTCATCCTGAGGAGATATGGCTCAAGCCACTCGAACCTTGTACTGTTGAACTTATTAATACTACCCCATAAAATAATCCAGTCATTCTTAGGCCAAAAACTGCTGCAATTATCCCATTTATACTGCTGGTCTGCAGCAGTCCCAAATTTCCCTACCAAACACTAATTTTGACGTATTTTCCAAACCATAATAGCTATTAAAGTGAATCCACTTGGAGAAGTTAGATTAAGATGTATACTACTGATATTAGCATTCCTATCCTACATTTTAGAGTATTAACCTGGAGTTTAACTCGTTTTCCAAATGATCTTCCAGATTTGACTAGTAATCATAAAACGGCCATAACTCTCTCATCTGGAGGAGTTGATAACCCATTCAATTTGCCACATGAATCTTAAGACCATATCTATCCAACATATAATTTATTCACACTCTAGACAAAAATTGATTATGGAATATCCATGTTTTGCTACTGATCTAAAAACAGTCCCTAAAACTACCTAAAATCCATCAAAACTTATCCAAATCACCAATTATTCACTTGTAATGCCATAACATATCCTAATAACATATCTCACACATCAAAACATGATGTTCATGATCAAAAAAAAATCAAACAAACAAAGAATATGCATGCTTTTAGAAAGTAAAATCGAATACATGCTATATGTATAGAAATTAATCGATGATAAAGGGTTTTAATTAACTTTACAAACAGATTAGATAGAAGTAAAAAGATAATAAAAACCCTCTTGTTCTCCTGTTCAGCCGAAACCCAAACAACCTCAAAATACCAAACACTAACTTTTCTTTACCCAAATCTTGAACACACACTCAATACTTAATCCTTAATGCTTGGATTATACTCGAAATTAATTAAATCTTGAAAAAACAAAATCTTTAAAAGATCAAGAACTTATGAGGAATCATGTATGGTGGATCATCTTTGTTAGGATTAGTAGGGTTTAATTTATTAGTGATTTGGGATTAAATAGAGATAAATTGGGGTTGAAAAAATTTGTTTCTTAATGGTTTTGGGTTACTGTTAGTCGAACAGTAGGGAGAAGAGGCGTGGAATTCCTTTTGACTGTTATATCATGCGTGTGTGTGTATGGGTTATATAAAGGAAAGAATATCTCACATATTAAGAGGGTATCTAGGATGTATTGACACAAAAATATAGTATGTTGGGTTGGGGTCGGTTTATAGTAAAAGAAAAGAGTGGGTATGGGCTTTTATAAGAAGTTTTTATAAAAAGGGAGGACTTGGGCTTGGGGTTGAATAAAAATAGAATATTAAGTAGAAGTTTGGTTTTTGGTTTTTGTTGGAGAAATATAAATTATAAAGTGTGTTTGGTTTTAGGATTTAGAAGGAGTAAAAAATAATAAGGGGGTGTTTGGTTCTAGTTTTGATAGAGCCTGAAAACATATTAAAGAGGGTGTTTGGTTTATATGTTATGTTTATAAATTATATTTTTATTTTTATTTTTCTAAAACATTTATTCCATAATATTTGTTTTTTAAAACACTTAATTAAAATATTAAAAATTGTAAAAAATACTATTTTGATGCGGTTTCGGCCAAACGCGGATAAAAGTCAAAAAGTATTATTAAAATGATGAGATAAAATAAGCTTTGCAAAGCTAACATAAGTGAGTTGTCGATTTCCACTGAGGAGTTGACACACAAAACGGCTAAAGCGGATAAATATCTAAATCACGGCGCGCAAATAATTAAAATTGATGATTTTTATCAAGTCGAGCAAAAAAGAATAAAAAAAAATATTTCTACAAAAATTAGAAAATTACAAATAGGGCTCGGTCTAAACATTGATCTTAAATTTGGGTTGTTAAAGTATCTACCCCTTTAAGGAGCGATGTCCCGGCGCTTAATTCGTCAGAATCGTCTTCGGTTAAATTGTGAAGAGATGAGGATATAGGAAAGTCATCATCGAGGTTTCCAACGGAAACTAAATGAGAAAAAGTCAAAACATCAAATATATGCGACGTGTTTAAGAGAACGGATTGAAATGTCTATAAGAATCCATAAAAGGAAGGATAAAATACATGACTCGAAGAAGAAGCCATTGGAAACGAGGAATTTAACAAGTCGCCAATTCTTGGAAGCGATTGAGGGTTCATTATTATTAGCTTATCAAGTTTGCCGTAGTCGATACAAATTCAGAAAAAAATTCCATATAACAAATTATGTGTCGAAAGGAGTTTCATAAGCCCAACGATGATTCGAATGCATCGCTATATCGGAATACACATAAGCCACTAAATCAAACATCAACCAACTATAACCAACAACCTCAACAACATCACAGCCTCATCAACTACAACATCATATCCTCAAATCCGACTCGATCTACCTACCTCATCGTCACATCAAACAACAACAACTCCATCTCCACCCATCAATGACTCAAAATGAAATGCATAAAAGTAAACAAGATCTCAGATTTTATTCCCTTCGTGTACAATATGACAAGACCGTAAAGATCACTATCACGAAAGAATAAATCATCACTGATCTTTGCAAAGGCATAACCCTTTCTTTAATTTTCGAAATTAAAGATTGTGTCATAACAACTATGCTACACACAATCTTTGTTTCGGTTAAAGAAAATCACATAAAAAACCTACCCGAGACCATAAGTATGATCTTGAAGCCATTATCACCTTGGGCTCTTCGTGTGTTTTATGGAAGATAGAAGATCTTGATTCGGTGAAGATTGAGATTTGATGATGAGTGCATATGATTGGTTCGTGTCTCATCTTTATTGATGAGATATGAGAGCAGTTTTATTTTTGAGAGAGAAACTTCTTTGACTGCGTTTTTTTTAAAGTGAGTAGGTTTAGGGTTATGATTGAGAAATATTAGGGATTTGGTAATTTACATCCTAATTTTTCTTATGGGATATACATGATTTGTAACCGGGTATATGGATTGTGATGTGGGACGTATTTTGACTACATTCATTAGGCCGGTTCTGTTTAGAAAAACAATCATGGGCCGAATATAATTTTGATTATGGGCTAGAATTTATTATAACCGAAAATTGGGCATGGTTAGTGAGTATTGGAATTGGGCCGGCTATTTGACAAATTAAAGTGTCGAGTATAATTTTGGAGTGGGCAGAAAATTTAACCAATTTTATACAAGGATTTTTTATAAATTGGTTAAATGGACATGTTATCGGATTAAGCCGGGACTATAATGCTTTCACGTCAAGTTGGACTAGACAATGTTTTTTTTTTCGTTGACGACAATTCAAAAATAACATTTGTCCTAGTTTAACGAAATTCTTGAACAACAACACAACAAACATGATACATAACACTAAAAACGATCCGAATAAGATTCACTAAAACGTCAAAACGGCTATGGAATTCGGACTCTAATGTCAAGTGATCACGGAGTTTATTTGGTATCCCTTATTTGAGTTTGAAGTGGGTTTCACGAAGGCGTCTACTTATTTCATCATCGAGACTTCCTTCTACTTTCTACCCCTTTTCCTTAAACCCAATCTATCGTTTGATGACTTGCTTGAACGTATACAGTTATGATTGAGACTTGGATTATCTAGTTATACCCGATGTAAGGAGTTACATTGTAGTACTCACGGGTTATAGCTATCACTTAAAGGAGTTACGTTGTAGTGCTCAGTGTCACACGCAGATGCCGATGTGGATAGTCTCAAGAGGTGTTGTACTTATTTTGGCTCTTAGTTGAGTGTATAGGGTACTTAGAGGCTTTCTTCTGCACCGTTCTTCAATCAACAACAGTGCAAGCTTAAGTAACAAATTTGGGGAATTCTACTTCATTTTCAAGTTTGGTATATCGGGTTTACTTCACCAAGTGGTCACAGCAATAGCCGACAGAATACGAGGTTGGTAAGTTAGCCATGCCAGAGAGTATAAGTTGAGATGTGATCAGCAACCTCATAGAATATTTGAAGCTACTAACAGTCAATGGTACTTCACAGTCTCAGCAAAATCTTTCAAAGTTTCTTCAATGTCTTTCATAAACATTTCAAGATGTTGCTTTATACAGAACTTCTCGAGTATATGTCTACACGTCAATGATGCTTCTGAGAGTTCGAAACCATCATAGGGGAATACGTGTACTTTGATACATTTAGATGTATCATGTCAACTTCTAGGGGAAGTAGTTTATACTACTTTCACTTAGAATGGGTTTGTGAAGTAATCTCTATATCTTGAGAAAGAATTGTTCTGATCCTTGGATGTTTCCCCAAACGGATTATTCACCAAAGACCGAATGTCATGATACAGTAATAGAAGCAGTATTAGTTGGGTGTGATTGACTAGGTTTCTTCTACAAAATTTTGATGTGCACTTTGAATGTCAATGTTAGAAGATCGTTCAAGCTACAACAATGTCTCAGAATCTGCTCAAGATATGGATGTTGGTTTGGGGGGAAGCTGATTCATAAACTTTGCCAAAAAGAAGTCTATGAAGAAAGATTTTCAAGACATGATGCATGAATTGAAGGGAAGTTAATCCAACTCATGCATACTACAATGTGTTCCAAACAAGTCCAATGCCTCACAGAAGATCCCAGCCGGAGTACAATTAACAAGACTAAAAGACAAAGACGTCATCTTCAGCATTGGAAGCGCCTGTGGATTTCATTTATTTTGTTGTATTTGTACTTGAATTAATGAAACATTGTAAGTAATTCCGTATGCACACATATTGGGGGAAAGATTGTAGCCTTAAAATATGTCCGCTAATATTGAATTACATTAGTTTAATTAGCACGGTAACACCAGGGACTTAGAAATGATCGAGTGTAGAAGTATAATACGTGTCCCATAGGTCTATCAATATTCCACTCCATACATCCATGAGAGGTGAGGATTCATTTCACTTGTAATAAGGAGTATGAGTTTTCTCTCTCTAGAAAACACACATCTTCCCTTTCTCTCACTAAAATAATATGGGTAAACATTTGTTTAATCCTCCCCGACCTCGCCGATCATGTCTCTGTTAGTGGAATCTTAGGGATAACACATTATCAACATGTATTAGAAATCCATGTGAAAAGCAAGTTAAATCTTTAGTAAAAACATTCCATGTAACACTTATAAAATTGTAAACAATAAATATTTGCTTATGTAAAACAGAGCATGTATTCTCACCCCCGAAAATAAGTTATGAAACACATTAAAGAAGAACAGTATGGGGCTGAATGAACTCACCAAGGAGTGAAGAAGACCAGAAGTATAAGAATCAATTCGAGTATACGACGGAGACAGCGTCTAGGCACAACGCTAAAAGACGTGATGTAAGCGGCTCGAATAGATAAATAAGATACGCTTACATAAAAGTACATAAAATGATCACAAGAGATATGTTTTTCCGAGAATTCATGGCATTGCAATATAAACTTAACTGAATTATTTTTATCCCCAAATTGGTGACACTTCCGAACTTATACTATATTAAGTTGTACTAAGACACGCATAAGGATTCTATCCAATACTGATGTGCCACCACTTTTATATTCTCTAAGAAAAGCGTAAAACTATGTTGCTGAATTTTTAGTCAACTTTACAAGACCATATCTCTTAACCTATAAAAGATACAAGGATGGGGATTTCACCCCTGGAAATATCATTAAGGTTCGTATTTTCAAAACATTAGCCTTTTTAATCAAACCATTTACCAATTCCACATGAAATGAATATGTACTAATTCAAAACTAAAAACAGAAAGTTCGCTGAATTCAAACGCTTCGGTTTTGGCCGTAAATCCTATCCTATAATAGCAATCAAGTTGAATAGAAAGAAAGATGAAATCTTGTGATGTCTAGTGTGTAACCATGTTTTAAAACCTCAACTTACTGTACAAAAATGTGGAGTTAAATTCCTTTTTCAAACAGTAGTTCAGAACTGACTAGTTTCTGTAAAATCGTTCCATATACACTCCATCTGGAGGAGATAATGGCTCATAGCCAACTAAGAAACATGTACTTTGCATTTAAATCTACAATCCCATTCATATATAATTCAGACTTTATTAACTAAAAGTTTGCTGCAATTAACCCATAATTCTGCTGGTAGTCTGCAGCAGTCCTAAATTTTCCAACCAAACACTATTTTACGTATTATCTAACCGTGATAGTTACTATTAAAGTGAATCCCACTTAGAAAAGTTTAGATTAATATGTATACTACCGAAAATTAGCTTTCTAATCCCTGAGTAACAATTTAGAGTATTAACCTGGATTTTAACTCGTTTTTCCAAAACGGTGTTCCAGATTTGACTAGCAATCGTAAAATGGCCATAACTCCCTCATCCGGAGGAGTTGATAACCCATCCAATTCGCCACATGAAGCTTAAGACTAATATCCTATCCAACCCATGTAATTTATAATAAGCTCCAGCCAAAAATTAATTAGGAATAATCCATAACATTTTTCTACTGGTCTAAAAACAGTCCCTAAAACTACCTAGAAATCCCATCAAAACTTATCTAAATCATTAATTATTCACTTGCAATGCCACATAAACCTCTTACACATCAAAAACTCCATGTTTATAACCAAATTAAAATCAAAACCAATCAAGACAATGCATGTGCACAAAATATGAAGATCAAACACATGCATTAGTATAGAAATTAATCAATTGAAAAGGGTTAATTACGAGAATTACAAATACAATAAGATATCAAGATGATCAACAATATCAAACCCTTTTGGGTTTTGATTTTGGCCGAACCCACAAGAAACAAAGGAGAGACCCAAAACCTTGATTTATTATTCCAAATCTTGCAAAGACAACTCTATTTAAACCCTTAGATGCTTCCATTTATCTTGAATTATATCAAAAACCCTTAAGATCAAAAAAACCAAGAAAAACATAAATCTTGAAAATAATCATGCCATGGGTTTATTCTTAGGAATAGGATTGATAAGGGTTTTTATAAAGTAAAGAATTGAGTAATGAATAGTTAAGGTGGGTACTTTTAGGTGTGATGGGTTGGTTTTGGGGCTGTTCATCGAGCAAGAAGGGAAGAGAGAAGCCTAGGCGATTTTTTTTATAATTTTTCTATCAGAATGTTTGTTCGGTTTATATAGAAAGAATAAAAACAATGGGCCAAAGTTTAATTTATTAATGATAAGGTTTTAATAGTTTACAAAAATAAAGATTAAAGTATTGTGTGTTTTTATAAAAGGGATTTAATATATATAAGGCTATATATATGGATCAAGATATATAATTACTTCCATACTTAGTAAAAAAATAATTTGAGGAGTGTTTGGTTTTTGGTTTTGATGGAGCCTAAAACAATTATGAAGGGTGTTTGGTTCATATATGTATATATTTATTTATAAATTATATTTTTATTTTTATTTTTCTAAAACATTTTAAAATATTAAAAATTGTAAAAACATTATTTTGACGCGGTTTCGGCCAAACGCGGATAAAAGTCGAAAAGTATTAAAATAAAAAATAAATAAGCTCTCGAAGCTAAAATATGGAATTTTTGATTTCTCAAACGTTAAAATGGATAAATATCTAAAGTGTGATTCGAATTTGACTAGGAATGTAAAATTGCCGAATCGGGTAAAAGTAAAAATAATTTTCTTTACTTAACAGTAAAAAATTAAGAATAAATTATAATAAATTTATTTACCTGAAAATACGAATTCTCACAGTAGATCCCCCTAAAGGAACTTTGGTCCCTAGAGTTCAACTGACAGCTGCAGACGAGGTGAAGGTGAACAGATGCATGTACTTATTCTTGAATTGATTCTCACGCTTTATGTGAACTCTTGTCCTTGACATGAGTTTCAACGAAAATTAAATGAACAATAGTCAAAGCATCAAATATATGCAATGAACATGAGCGAACGGATTGAATACCGCGAGAATCCTTAAAAGGAAAGATAAAATACATGACTCGAAGAAAAAGCCATTGGAAACGAGGAATTTAACAAGTTGTCAATTCTTAGAAGCGATTAAAGGTTCATTACTATAAGCTTATCAAGTTCGCGGCGGTCGATACACATTCAGAAAAATCCATATAACAAATTACAAGTCGAAAGGAGTTCATAGCCCAAAGAATGATTCGTATGCACGCCATGTCAGATACACACAAGCCTACTCATTTATAATTTGTCACTTACAAAAAGAGGCGTCCCAATCCTTGTAAGTGATAATTTATAAACTTATGGTTCGGCGGTTTATAATTTCCTTATTCAAATAAAGAAGCGTCCTAATTCATTTCAATAAGACGATTATAAATCATCCTACTTAAGCATGGCCGACACAAAACACAATATCAAAACAATGTTACAGTAAGTAAAAAGGAGTGTCTACTTGACAGCATGATTCAACAAATTCATAAGAGTAACGAGGAAAAGAATGAGACGTTAGTCAATCACGTTTCAAAGGTAAGTGCCAAAAGATGGCACGATCCAAGGTGAGAAGATAAAGCCGTACTCTCATCAATTGGAAGATTTCAAAACAATGGATTACAAACATAACATACGTTATTCAAAAGCATAAGAAGAGTGTTCGGACTCGGAGTCGAACAATAAAATAACTAGTGGAATTGACAAACTACACTGAATTTCAATATCATCAAAAGGAAATAAAGTAGCGTAAATGCTTCGGAGATCATCGCATCGCTCACAATATATTGAAGTAAAAGAACTTATTAAGACGTACCATAGTACTATACACATGTGTAAGTAATTATTATTACGTAGACGATTTCGCCTTTAGGCTTAGATTAATACAGGCATCAAATCAAGCTCGATTTAAAAGCATCGCTAAATTATACACAATATGTAGATAGGCGTACCCACAATCCAAATTCTAATCACACGTTAGCCATAACACCAAGGCGACATAGCGACCGTAAATAGTTAAACTCACACAATCACTTCTATAGAAATAGATGGCAATCCAGAAGATGAGCATAAGAGATTAAAATAAGGTAGCTCCTATACATACGGGTATCCTTATATGATACTAGTATTGATGTTCGAGTGAGAAAATACGAAAACAGGAAGTACACGATAATCGGTAACCGGTTTAAATACCCTCCGTATATTTCCCAAGAACTTAATATCAAGGAGTTAAGAAAAGAAGGCCCTCATCTTAGTACATCAGTATACATATCATATTAACGACAGCCCTAAGGCCAGAAAATATGTTTGACAAAAGGATCTAATCCCCTTAAAATCTAGCAAGAATAAGGTAAACTTTCATAAGATCCCTGAATTCCTTTGTAAATTCGAGGAAGAAACTGAGGATGGCATAGACCCCGTAACCCCCGCTAGCATTGTAAACAAGCTTATCTTATAATGGGAGGAAAGAATCAAACTCCACCAAAAGAAAGAGGAGTTTAACCAATGGAGAAGTGATGTGTTTAACGATGGACATTCCGTGCTCAGCATTGAAGATTGTGAAGTGAGTAATGATAAGTGTTAAATTGTATACATAAAATACCCAGGATTTCGCCAATAAAAGCCAAAAATATGCCAAAAGATGGAAATATGTGTGCTTTTGTGTCTCAATGTGCAGGAAAGGATATCAAAGTCAAAAAGAGCAAAAACGAGCAAAAACCGATAAGAAATGAAGAGACAAGTACAAGGGAAATACTTGAAGCCAATATCGAAAGCCGGATCAAGACCGTGGTTGAGAAAAGTCAAGAAAGTAAAGAAAAGGACAAAGTTTGAAGTGAAATGACCATTATACCCTTTGAAGAGGATGCAAAAAGACTAAAATACCCTTTGGGCTCTTCTACACCATTCGGATCACAAAAGCCCAAACTCAAAGCCCATTTCCTGTTTACTAAACTACAAGGGCCAGAATTGTCAATTCCAAAACTTCATTTATACACTATATTTTGAAGAAAGAAACAGAGGGACTACTTGTGCAAATAACCCAATCTTTCAAACAAAACGCGGGCTAGTTTTCCCCTAACAACCTTATAACTGTCTTTCCCGCCAAAAACCCGAACAAACCCAATCTTCCCTAAATCCTTCTCCCATCTTTCCCTACTCCACCCCACCTCGTATTTACCATCTCCACGTCATTTTTATGACGTGGCAGCCTCCCATTGGTGCGAACACCTCACAAATTACATCCAACGATCAAGATTCAAATAGAAAAGATCCAACGGCTAGGAATGCTTAAAAGTTCTCATCTTCTTTTCATTTTTTCCTATAAATAGGAGCTTGTAATTCAGTTTTTAGTAGTTAGTGAGAGTAAGAGTTAGTGAATTTAGTTTTTGTAAATTTTCCTTTTCAACTTACTTGTACTGTTCATCTTTTCGAATTAAGTTTTTTTTAACTTTCAATTCAGTTGTACTTCTTGTTTCTAATCTTGTATTCTTCTTTTAAAAGTAATAAAGCTAGTTGAATTGTGTTTGAGTTCAAGTTTTCATGAAATAAGCTAGTTTTAGCTAATAAGCTTGTAATAAGCTCAATTTAGCTTATACTGTTTTCTTTTGTTCTAAAGTTGTTCAAATGTTGTTAAAAGTTTTCTAAATACTGTATTTGTCTACTTTTATTCACCTAAGGTCATTTGAATTCAAGTTGATTGAAATTGGAAGCATTGAGGAGTAATAAGCTCAATTTAGCTTATTGAGCTTAAGCTCAGGTTTTAGAGGCAAGGTGCCATATAGGTTTGAAATTTAAAGCCACTCACTCAACAAGAGTGGCTAGAGTTCAGAGACTACAAGTTCAAAGGTTAAAGCTTCATTTTTTTAATCATTAGCCATAACATTTCAGCTTTAGATTCTTAGCTTATTGCAATTGCCCTTTTTGTGTGCTTAAAAAACCGTTCAAATTTGTTTAGTTAGTTTAGGTATTCAAATATTTTAAGCTGTTATAGCTAGAATTCATTGAAATTTCATATTTTAGATTCTGTCCTTTAGAAAGGTTAAGCTAGCTGAGTAACTAGCTTATTTCTTTTAATAAGCTGTAGATTTTAGTGCTTAATTAGCTTAATTAGATTAGTTAAAGTTAGAGTAGATATAAGGTTTTAGCAGTTTTAGTTTTAAAATAGATTTTAAGAAAAATTAAGTTGGGAAAGGTGTGTAGGTTAAGTAGTGTATTTGGGATAGTTGGATTTTGCCCTTTAAAGTCAACAGGATTTTGTCAAAACACTTTACATAGTTGAGATTTTCAAAGTGTTCAAGTTTTAAATAGGTTTTAAAAGTTAGTTTGTAGATTTTCAAAGTTTAGAGCTTAAGAAGCTTTTGTCAGCACCAGGACAGTTTAAAATTCAAGTAATTTTGTAGATTAGTGTCTCACAGCATTTTTAGAGTTCAATTATGGTTAATGAAGGCCTAGAAACATATAGCTAGTTAGTTTAAGAGTTTTAAATTAGAAGTTTTGGCCTGCATTTGAGCTTGTGTCAAATACATCAGCATAAGTAGTAGTAACTACAGTCAAGCTACTAGTCTTGTGCTCTTTAATTTTTAAGCTACTTTTTAGTACTTGTAATTAGGTGATAAGCACTTAGCTGTAGGAACCTTAATAGTACTCCATTAGCTCAACATAAGTCATCTTTTAAGTTTCATTTTTAAGTTTTTAGTCTAGCTTAATTGATCTTGTAAAAGTGGTACTAACAATAGTTGAGATTACTAGCTTATTTCTTTTAGATTTCTATTTTCTAGTTATCATTTTCAAAATCCTTTTATCTAGGTTCCTTTTATAATCATAGAATAGCTTATTTGCAAAATTTCAATCTCTAGGAATTAGTTTTAAGCTAGTTAGCTTATTAGGATTTGCTTAATAACAGTCAATAAGCCTGAACTTTCACTTTTTAATAGCAAATTGCTTGTTAATCTTGTTTACATTTAGCTCATTTCTTTTTAGAAACCCCTATGTACACCATATAACAGCTTTTTATAGCTTCATTTTGGTTTTTTACTTTTATTGAGTAATAAGCTAGAAATAAGCCAAAGTTTGAAAAAGTTAGAATTTTAAAGGAAAACCTTAGTTTCTGTAATACATTTTAAGAAAGCTAATTTCTAAGCTTATTAAGTAATTAAAAGTTCAAATGCTTTTATTAAATTGTAGTTGGATAAGCTCAAAGGAACAACTTTTGCTGTTTTAATAAGTTTTTGAGCTTGTTTTCACGTTTGCAAATAAGCTCAAAATGTTTAAGGTCTAGGGTTTTGTTGGTACTTTTTCAATAGTTAAAGGTGTCTGTTTTAACATAGTTACAATTTCATTTAATTACCCCGCCAAACCCTTTTACCTTATCATTTGTTGCATTTTCTACCCTGTTCTTTTAGGATTAATAAAATAGTTTTTATATTTTTAAAATTAGTTTAATAAAATTAGGTTTTAGGTTTTAATTAGCAAAATTAGGGTTTAATTAGCTTAGAAAAAGATTAGGCATTTTCAATACCATTACAATTTCTGCACATTATTAGAGTTAAAAATCCATTTTTCTTTATATTTCCAATTTGTATATTAATTTCTAGAAATTAAAATAGGTTTTTTGGTAATTCTTTTTTTCATTAAAAATTCAAGAAAAATAGAAAAATAGTTGAAAAATCTAATTCTTTTTGTAATAATTTTCTTCTTCATTCTAGTATTTTTGAAAAATAAAAATAGATTTTTAGTGTTAATTTTTAGAAAAAATTATTTATAGTAATTCACTTATCTTTAAAAAAAATCATATAAAATTCAAAAATAGTTAAAAAATTCTATTTTTTTTCCTAAAAGTTTCTTTTTAAATTTGTGATTTTTAAGTATTAATTTGTTTAAAGTAGTGCTTTAGATTTTAAAATCTAGTTTAGCTCACATTTTTAGTTCAACGTTGTTAAATTTATCCATATTAGTTAAATCAATTTTAATTCTTTAATCTTTTTATAGTTTAAAATTGACTAACTATAATCGTAGTGTAATTCAAAATTCAAAAATCATTTATCCATTCTTGACTTGAATCCGAATTATTCCCGAATCTAAATTCACGACTTCGTTGGGATACGACCCGAGAAGAAATACTTCCCGGTTAAAGATATACGTATTGTGTTTCTTAAAAGTGAAAAATTATCCATATGAAATACTTCTCATAGTTTGAGAAAGATAATTGGAAAGAATGTCACGGGATTTTAATACTATACAAATAAAACTTTGACAGTGCTTACACACACCAAGCCAAATTTTGGCGCCGTTTGCCATGAGGGAAGACTGAATGATTTTTGAGGATAATTTCGTTGAAAGTAGAGTTTTTGCAGACCCTTCCTTTATTGGAAGTTAACTTGCTATTTTTTGTATATAAATACAAAACGTATCAGTTAATTCATTCCTGATACGAATTATAAGAAAAAACAAAATTAAACACAAATTTGGATACTAGCTATCCATCTTAAACCATTCCAATAAACAACAAAACAAATCGTGAGTTACTTGCGAGGTACGACGGACCTTTAAGTTTACAAACTATAAGGTGAGTTTAAGGAAAAGTGATAGCTACTTTCTAAGTAGTCATTGCGGCTCGCTAAGCTTTTCCGCTCACTTGTGCGTAATCTTAGAGACTTATCGTGAAGCTTGTAATAAACGGTTACCAAAAATATTTTAAATTTTTGTTTTCTTTCTTAATAAATACTAAAAAAATTGTAAAATTCCCCAAAAATAATCTTCTTAATCTCAAATCTTTCTTTTTCTTATTTTCACTAGTGCATGCGCACTCGTTCTTCCTTGGAATACACATTTCCAAGAAGACGTAATCGTCGACGTTCTCGACAACAACAAGAGGCAATCCCTCTCATTTTGGAACCCGAGATTCCAATGGCCGATGATCGACCGATGGCCGAGCAACTTCAAGCTCCCACCGGGGGGTTTGAAAGTGCTATAGTTGTACCACTCATCAATGCTCAAAATTTTGAACTTAAATCCTCCCTCATTAATCTTGTTCAAAATCGAATTTTTCGAGGAGGTAATGATGAGGAGCCTCATGCTCACATTCGTCATTTTGAGAGCATAACTCTTGGTGACTAATTTGGGGATTTAAATGGTTCATGCAACTTTATAACTCTTTGATTTCCACATTTATACATACATTTTTGAGGAATATACAAGGATGGGAATGGTCATACATACTTTACGAAGTTTGGTTCAACATTTATACTTAAACAAACCTATGAACTCACCAACTTTATGTTGACACTTTAAGCATGTTTTTCTTAGGTGAATTAGACGCTTGGCTTATGTGATGTGTATTGGAGTCTAAACAATACAAGATTACTTTTTAAACAACACAGTTAGAGGTCATTCTCTCATGACTTGAGCAATGGTATTATGAAGTAACGCTCCTGGAAACATATTCCGCTGCGACCCAATTTTTTGGGGGTGTTACAGATGGTGGCATGGTGGTGAACGAATTTTTTAAGGTAGAGAAGAAGAAGAATTAGATTTTTAGAGAGAGAGGAAGTGTGTGTGAAAATAATAAAGTGAAATGATGGTTTAGGTTTAGTGTAGTAAACTTTTTTGAAAAAGAGATTATGAGTAAAGTTGTCTTGAAAGCAAAAAGTGTTTAATTGGCCCATGGTGAGGTATGGGCGAATTTAGAGGATTTTAGGATGGGGATAATTTGATTTTTATTAAGTATTTTGTATAAATATAGTATATGTTGTATAATTTAAAGTATAATATAAAATGTGTATGTATAAATGTTTAAGTAATAAGGTATAATGTATAATGTGTAGTGTAATATAAATTAAATGTGAAATGTGTTAAGAAGTATTTATTAAGAGTAAATTTATACACTTAGGTCATATTGAAGTGTTTTAAGTCCGTTATAAGAAGCGTAAGTGATGGGGGGTGGGGGGGGGGGGGGGGGGGGGGGGGGGGGGGGATATATAATTATAAGGGGGGGGGGGTTATAAAAACAAAAACGTAAAAAAAATTACCAATGTCGGGTTTACCGGGAGACTTGCAAGTTATGAAAAGTGAAGTGGTCTAAGTTTATAAAAGTGAATGTATTATGTTTATTTATGATTATTAACATTGTTTTAATGACTTTTAAGCATATCGTTAGTCGTTAAGACGATTTCTTAAGAATACGTAAACACAGGCAAGCCACACTTCTTAAGACTATGGTTTCCAAATAATCGAAAGTTATGCACAAAATGACTCAAATAATTTATAATTGAAATCAATGAAATTGAAATATGATATGGAACGATACGCAACACATAACTGTTTGTGTACTGTATTTTTTTGACGTTGTCCCAAGTCGTTTTTCCCCCGTTAAGAGGAATTTCGTCCAAAATTCAGGCCGTATTGTACTGCCTGACGACTGTACATGTGAAGTGTTACGGATTTCACTAAGTTCCCGCGTGGTTCAAGTTTGAATACTCGCGTTGCTCTGGTAACAGTGCACCTTGTACCGTATAAGTAGTGTCTCACAAATTCTTTATTGTTATACTAACCTCCTATATTCAGATTACATGTCAAAACGTGTTCGAAGGGTTCAATAAAATAATTAAACAAGGTAGCAAATGAATATTGAAAAAATAATAGTTAATGCATAAAATGTCCGCAGTGTGCATGTATTAGTAGTTATGAAAGTCCTTAATGAAAGGATTGAATATATGTACCATGAAAGGAACCAAAAGACGAAAAATAATAACGTCATACTGATCTCCCAAAGGAGCAAATATACAAGTGACAATTACATTATCAAGTCGGTAAAAAAGAATATGTAGTCGATAATCAATGTGAACGAAGGGATCAAAGAAATTACTAATCTTCAAAGGAAGTGAATGTTAATACAAGTCGGTTATAATGAGTTTGATATTTCAAGATTGAAAAATCTAAAAGAGAGATTAAATATTTTATGAACAAGGTAGCGAACAATCATTTATCAATGCAACAAAAGAAAGAGTAATCAAAAAAAAAAAGAATGGTCATAGCTTCGCGAGAGAATTAAATGAAGAGTGTGTGAAGACCAATAAAAGATATCGCGAGCATCAAAACAAGAATATGGCAACTACATAAGAGAGTACTAAAAGAACATTGTACAATGTAATATGGACAAATGGAAAAAATGTTCAGAATGATTTCGCATACACACATTTCATTACTCAAATCATGTTTGACTTCCATCGGTATAAAACCTTTCTTAGAGTTTTGCAAGAGATTTTTTAGCAAGAGATTATTCGGTTACATGGTACGCCTACATCGATTGTGTCTGATAGGGATCCACATTTCACTTCATGGTTTTAGAAAGGTTTGCAGAATGCTTGGGGAACGAGACTTAAGTTTAGTACTGCATTTCACCCTCAGACGGATGGGCAGACTTAACGTACTATTCAGACTCTAGAGGATATGTTAAGATCGTGCGCTTTGGAGTGGACTGGAAATTGGGACGAATATCTGTGTTTAGTTGAGTTTGCTTACAACAATAGTTGGCATGCAAGTATTAAAGGGGCCCCTTTTAAGATTTTGTATGGCCGAAAGTGTAGAGCACCTATTTGTTGGAACGAAGTTGGAGAGCGTGTTATAGAAGGTCCGGAATTGGTTGAGATAACGAATGAAAAGGTTGCCATTACTAAAGAGAAGCTTAAAGAAGCTCGGTCATGACAAAAGAGCTATGATGATCGTCATCGAAGAGCCTCGAAATTTAAACCCGGTGATCGTGTGTTTCTTAAAGTATCTCCGTGTAGGGGCGTTCGACGTTTTGGGTTGAAAGGAAAATTAAGTCCGTGATTCATTGGTCCGTTCGAAATCTTAGATCGAGTTGGTGAAGTTTCCTATCGTTTGGCGTTACCTCCGCAATTATCTCATGTTCATAATATGTTTCATGTATCTCTTTTGAGAGGTTACAACTATTATCCGTATCATGTTGTCCAATATCCGTTTGATAAAATTCGCGAAGATTTGTCTTTTGCTGAGGAGCCTGAGGCTGTCTTAGATCGTCAAGAGCGGGTCATGAGAAAGAAAACCATTCGTCTTGTTAAAGTTCTTTGGAAAAATCGTTTCGCGCGCGAGGCTACATGGGAAAACGAAGAAATGATGCGGACTGATTATCCACATTTCTTTTCGCAATTTGGTACGTTTCCGTTTATGATTCGACATTAATTTCGCGGCCGAAATTATTTTTTTAGAGGGGAAGAATTATAATACCCTAAACCTAAATTCTAAAATATTAACAATGATACCAATATTATCATAGATACTAATAAAACCGAATAAGTTTTAGGTGTACGTTAAATATCACTAGTACTATATGGCATGCAATAGTAAAATTTTAGTCATGTAAACTATGATATTCATAACTTAAATAACCAATACGTTAAAATAGGAAAACTAATATCATAGTTTAGTAACTTTATTTGAATGGTGACCAATGTATGGAAAGATTAAGTTCAACAGATAACCATTTTGACATAACAACTTTGCATCTCAAGAACTACATTTAGTCAAAACAATATACTCGGTCTATCTAGCTATCCATTCTTCTCGCTAAGTTAGTTTTCCCACCATATGATATAAGGGATTAATCAGATCTCAACCTAAACTTAAATAACTCTCCAAAGAAATATGACTATATTAGTTACTAGAGCATGACAATTTCGAGTTGGAGTTTCTGTTCGGGTTAATCGAATTTGATCGGTTTGCATTCGGGTAGGAGCTTTGGTTACTTGAGCATTTATCATTTCTGGGTTTCTGTTCTTGTACGTCTCAAGAATTTCGCTCCGTTTGTTCTAGCGAGTTTCGTTTCGGGTTGGTGTTCATTAGTTATAATTTGGTTTGGGTTACACTGTATTGGTTTGGCGGACTGAAGGTTGTCGTTCGTAGTTGAGATTGGGTCTCGAATCATATTTTGGTGACCGCTGTAGTACCGCGTTAGTGTTCGTGTTCAATTCCGATTTCGATCTATCACCTAGTCCGGAGGTAAACCTTGAAGTACAGTTTAAATACATAATAATGTGTTACCTATAAGTATTAATTTAAGAAATCTTGTTATATGTTCATATATGACATATATATTTCTATCACCATAAAAGCATAATCAAGGATCAATGTTTTGCAAACTTGTTTTAAAATATTGTTTTCTACCTAGAACTGATATGGGTCGATGCATGTATATACATGGGGACCGATAAATAAAACATGCAGTAATAATAATAATACTAATATCACTAAGGCTATGTAGTAATAATAATATCACTAAATATCTCCAATTAATTATTAGTAAAACAAGTTTTAGAACCTGTTATATTGTGAATCATATGTATTTGTTTTGTTATGAAAGGAGTATACAAACATAGGCATATTATAGTGTTTCAAAAAGGAAATCAAAATGTTGGCTTCTTATATATAAAGGCTGGAATGATATTTTACTGATTCGGCATTTTTATATCTATAAACCTTTATGATGGATATGTTAATATATTGGTTCGTCATAACGTAATTATCGGAATATACAAGTTAACTTAAGCCGTGATCTATCGTTGCGAAAATAAACATAAAGAGTATTTAACTTTTAATGAACTACCGAATCAATTAAGTAATTAATAATTTACAATTCCTATACCATAAGTAGTCACTAAAGTGTGAAACATTAATTAGCTTATTAAGAAATAAGAAATAGTTTCTTAATCCGTGTAGATTGTTTTAAGGAGTGAGTCAAGTTTTCGAATAACCGTTGGTTTGTTTAAGGTACAGATATTCTATCCTTTCTTTTAAAGATTCTCATGACTTTTGCTCCGTATCTATTTGCCTCGCTGAAATCCCTATTTATGTTTCCCATCCTATGATTCGTTATTTGTTGCAACCTTATTTGATATCTTCATGGAGCCATTTGAATTCGTTTGATACATGCTTCATTTGACATAGCCATGATATGAACTTATCCGTTTTGTTTAGACATGATTTTCTTTGGACATAATATGTTTCGTTTCGATATGCTATATGAACCCCTTTGTTCTGTTCTGATGCCCGAGCTAACTAGCCATGGAGGTACCATGGCCGCGTCATTGAGGCACAAATGGCGTAACACTATCTGTGGCGGTGTGATCAGTCCACGGCGTTCCCTTTTTTGTGTTCTCTATTATGCACTTGGCTATATATGATTTGATTTGTAAGGAGCGTATGGATGCATCCTAGGTACTTCGTTTTGTTTTATTTTGGTGCATGGCTTAGTGTGGTGCCGACACCCCATTGCACACTTTGTAGGATACATCTGGAGCTGCAGCTCCCATGTACAATTTGATATGATATGATATGCATTTGATTGTAGGTTCTAAGCATGTGGCATGCTTTAGACATTTGTTTCAAGCTCGGTGGGCATTTCTATATGTTTTGTTTGACTATCTATTTCGTTCAGTTCTGATGATATATGAAATCTCTGATTCCATTTTGTTTACTTTACATGTTTAATCTATCAGTTTTGTTTATATCTGTTCACTGAGCTTTTTAGCTCAGCCGCATTTCTTTTATCCGTGGAAGGTAATAAGAGGGAAGCTGGGTTATGAGTGAAGAGTGCTTAGGATCTCTTAGTGGACTGAATGGATGATAGTTTTTCCTTATTTCATTTATATTGCTCAAACTTTGCATTTTAGATTTTTGTCTTCCGCTAAAACTCTGTATCCGATATATTTTTGTTTGAAGGTCATTATGTTTCGGACCTATTAATTCATTTGTTTTGTTGAGAAACTTTGTTGAACCATTTATTTGAATAAAGTCTTCCGCTTGCGTTTGTTTTGATGTCATAAGTGTGACATTTGACCCATTCTCGGGTGAGGTGTTACACAGATAGTATCTCGGCTTCCCTCTAATAAAGTGATTTATAATAATAAAAAATAAAAATAATAACAAAAGGTGTGCGTATGGGGGCGATGGTGATGGCGATCGACCGATATCCAATCTGATTCATTTTTTTTTTTAATTTGTTGTGTGCATCATCAATTCAACAAACAATTGATACACGATTATTTTAATAATTTCACCAAAAGGGCATGTGTTCATCTCCTTTGTGCAACATTTGATTTGCGCATCCAAAGGGGGATTTCATGGGTCCATCATTAATTCAATATGTTTTGTTGAATCATTGATATTACTTCTTTTGGTCGTGGGTCCTTGATACATTTGTGAAGCTTCTTCCTCACAGTTGTTGTGTTCCTTTGCCTCTTCTTGGCTCTTTCACGGTTACTGTGCTCGATGCTTTGGTGGCTTTGGGGTTTGTAACAGGTTCCATTCTTCAAATTATGGTATTGTAAATTATTTTCGAACAGTTATGTTCTCCATGGTGGGTTTAGGTGTTGGTGTATTAGGTTTCGAGCAGTGTTTCATAGCAGCTCAAGCTCTTTGATTTTCAATACTTGTTTTTGTTTCGAAACACGTTGCTTCTGCACATCAGTAGGGTTGGTTTGGTTTCAATTTTTGAATCAAAATTCATAAACACAAACACATAAAATATAATATTCAATTTTTAAATCAAAATTCATTCTTTATCAAACCACCACCACAATCATCATGATCCTCAAATACTATTAACCACAAGGACCATTTTTGGTATGGTTTCACCTAGTCACGCGCCACCACAATAGCCACCGCACACCTCAACCCTATTCTTACTATCCACCACCTTATGGCTCTCAGTTAACTCCATATCCGACTTGTTACATTCTGTCACTATCGGAATGATTGAGGGATTGATTGGGATGAATGAGGTTCATCGACCAATTTGATGACGAAACACACAGATCCGTTGTAATATGGATTGCTTTGGTGATGATTGAAATGGATTAGTTTTTATAAAGTGACTGGTAGGTGGAGATCACATTTGTTTTTGATGATAGATCGAAATGGATTGATTTACGTTTTTTAAAAACACATGTTAAAAGAAAGGTAAGTGGCGAACAAAGGGGTATTAAAAGAAAGATAAAAATATTATATGAGTAAATTGAAAAAATGGTCCTTGTGGTTAGGTCAAATTGCACATTTGGTGCGTCGAATTTCGAAATTGCAAAAATGTTCCGTATTCTGAAGGTTTGTTTCACTTTTGGTCCTTGGTCGAACTAAAATGACTTAAATACCCTTTGTTCTTTTTTGATACTCCCTCCGTCCCATATTAAGTGTCCATTTTTGACTTTTTGAATTCTTTTTTCATAAACTTTGACCGTAAATATTTTTCTTTATGTTATATAATGATTACTGAAAATTATACCAATGAAAAATACATTCGAAACTCTATCCATTCATATATTTTGCATTGAGTATCCTATAACATAAGAAGAAATAATTAAGGTCAAAGTTGAAGAAAAAAGACTTTTAAAAGTCAAAAATGGACACTTAATATGAGACGGAGGGAGTAATTTTTTCCCTTTAATACATTTATCTTATCTCTATTTATATATACATATTTCACACTCCATTTCTTCTTCACAATTAATCATCATCACCATCACTTTACCAATTATACAAACAAAGATTCATCACCATATCAAAACAAGATACATCATCACTTTCCCTATTCTATAAACAAGAAAACAATTAAATCTCAAAACACAAAATATTTACATAAACTTCTTCATCAACTCAAACCTAATCCACATAAGGAGCTGTTCCTGTCGTTGTTACGCTGCCGCCGCCGTCGTTCGATGATGGTGAAGGTGGCGTTATTTCAAGATTTGCAACAAGGATGAGAACAAACTTCAAATACTACACATAAAAAAATGACGCCATCAAGACCCCATGATTACCTACTCATATACAAATGTAAGAATGGATCTGGTTAGTTATTTAGAAAGCATATGCACCCATGATTAGTTTTTTATTATCAATAAAAAAATGAAGCCATCAAGAACTATAAGAGTGGATCTGAAACTTTTGAGTTTTGAAAGTGACGAATTTTTTTATTTTTTCTAGGAAGGATAAGATTTGTGGTGAGTGGATATTGTTTTACAAATTATGAGTTGAAGATGATGATGTAGGAGTTTAAATTTTGTTATTGAATTTGTTAAAAGGTTCAAAAAAATTCGCGGTGAGTGGGTATTGTATTTGTTGTGTTTATATATCTGGGTATTTAGATGAATTGAGGATAATGATAATGAGTTTTTAATTTTAAAGAAAACTCTAAATTTAAATAAAAAATGAAAAAGAGATACATAGGGGTATTTTAGTCATTTCAGGTTCGAACCAGGAACCTAAAAACTGAAACCAAACCTTCAAAATAGTGGTAAATTTGCATTTCAAAATTCGACGGACCAAATCTGCAATTTGGCTAAACCACAAGGACCATTTTTCAATTTCTCTACTTAACCTTTATATTTTTTGTTTCTCAACTTTCCGTTTCACAATTTTTATACAAAAAGCAAAATTATAAAATAAAAAATCGCAAAAAAACTAGTGGGAGTTATTAGAATATTTTATGGGTTTGGGTGGTATTAAATAACATTCCATCCTGGGTGTGGTCGTGAGTGCGTGTATAAATGATTATCTGATAATTGAGGTTTTAAAACGCATAATCTACTTCACTGTGTTTGGCAAACCTCAACTTAAAATCACTTTTTTGCGTTTGAAACCACACAAAACGTGGTTTTGCAAAAGGATGTGTGGACATGCTTTTTGCAAACGCTATTATCTTCAAAGTGGAATATTACTAGACTACCGCAAAAGAACGTCTTCCTGGTTCAACCAAAATTCAACAGTAACAAAAATTGTGGCAAGGAAAATAAGATGATTACATTGATAACTTTCAATTCACTAAAAATTATTAAAATATTTTATGAAGCTCAGCAATGACCCCGTCCAAGACTTATATTTCTGTGTGGAGATGAAATTTTCAGGGTTTCTAAATTTTAAAGAAAATAGATGGGTTTCTCATTATTCCTTAAAATCTTAACTCCTTATAAAGGAAAAAGTGGATACTCTTGAAAAGTGAAAAAACTGAATTTCTTAAACTATCTAGAGAAAGTCTGAATCAAAAAACTACAGATAGCAGATGGCAGTTTCAGCCCTTGTATAAGGATATAGACTAATTTAGGTTGAAGGTTATGGGTAACTGGTCAAATGGTAAAATGGGTCGTGTACAAAGATTAGCTAAAAGGTAATGGGTCAAATAGATTGAGTGTGTTAAACGGGTCAAAAGTTGCCTAACGATTATCCACATGCTTACAACATCTTTATATATTTAACTTCAGAAAGATTATAACCTTATTGTTTACTAATATAGATATTACAAATCAAATTTAATGCAAAAAGGTATCGGTGAATTAGCTTAAACCTAACCTGTCCTATTTTACCCGCATGTAAAAGTTTCCATTAATCAACCCATAACATGTGAATACATATAGAATTGTAATAGCTAAAAATTTACACGAAGAGAATGCTGGAAATGATTAGCTATGTGATTTTCGCATACTGACTTCACAGATTTATCTTTCGTTTTACTTTCCCCATCTCGCATAATACGAATTTCCTGCAGTAAACTGGGTTAACTCATGGGAAAGCTTGGTAGAATAACCAAACAAGGATAATTGATTGCCTTGGAAAGTTAACAAATTTGGTTTATATTCTGTTTTGGGTAGTAAACTCTATTCTAGGCCAGAAAAGAAACCAAGCTTCAAAAGATCAATATGACCTAGTAACCGTTCCAAAATGATGACGTATCAGGTGAAATTTGCGACCTTTGACCATGTAGCCTTTTTTATGACGAAAACAAGACGCCTAATACTGGTTATTCGTGTAATTTACTTTATGTCAAATACAATAATTTATAACGTTTGTAAAAAGAAAGAAATAAAAACCTCAAGATCTGACTCAAAATCAAGCTCCATTTTCCCTTCAACATCAAGCCATAGATTGTAAATTATGATTTTCGTCCCACGATGACGAACAGATTCACACTGCAGAGATCATAAACGTTTGTTACATTCTATAAAGTAATAGCCAATAAAGCATGATGGACCATCTATACATACATTAATGAAAGAAATAATAATGAGAATACAGATGTGTAACAGAATATTTCTTTAACGAAAGCTGTCTTACATTGTCGTAAAACAAGTTGATATCGCTAAAGCTTTGCATTCTAATTAAACAATTCAGTTCAGTTTGGTAGACCAGATGACTAATGTAACATTGGACTCGATTGCTTAAAAGTGGGTCGATTCAGGTAAGGGTTTTTAGATCAAGTCAAGCGAAGGAAATAATGAAACAGATAGATAGGAAATAGGTGAAATGGGCTGAACAGGTTGATATCCACCAGTGAATTTCCATACATGAAACCTTTTGAGTCAGAATATTCAAAATATTAGACTATTATAATTGAAATGATATAGTTTTTGACCTATTGACCTCCCGGCCCAAAGAGTTGGGGATGCTTACTTGCTTTAGTAACTCTTCCTCAGTTGAGAAAGGAGACCATTGCAGCAACACGGTTAGGTTTGAATTAGCGTGTTCCTCACTTGTTGGTTGTAGTGACTTAAATATAAATGTCATTGGGTTGCACCTATAGTGTACCTACAAATTACAAGGGCATGAAAGACCTCGTATTCTCTTAAAAAGAACCAATGTAATATTACTCTAATTAAGATATCAAGATAACGGTTTTTTTCAGGATGTACAAACACCACCCAGACCAACAACCAATACCACGAATCAGTTTTTCATCATCTTTAATCAAATAAACTAAAAAATAATCAGTTTTTCATCATCTTTTTAAAAAATTTAAAAAACCTACAAATAAAACAGAATAAGAACCGTAAATCATCAATTTCCACTATATTAATCAATTCTAATATATGTATTATATTAAACATATGATTAATATATTAGAATTGATTTATATAGTGGAAATTGATGATTTGCGGTTCTTATTCTGTTTCATTTGTAGGTTTTTTTTAATTTTTTAAAAAGATGATGAAAAACTGATTATTTTTTAGTTTATTTGATTAAACATGATGAAAAACTGATTCGTGGTATTGGTTGTTGGTCTGGGTGGTGTTTGTACATCCTGAAAAAACCGTTATCTTGATATCTTAATCAGAGTAATATTACATTGGTTCTTTTTAAGAGAATACGAGGTCTTTCATACCCTTGTAATTTGTTGTACACTATAGGTGCAACCCAATGACATTTATATTTAAGTCACTACAACCAACAAGTGAGGAACACGCTAATTCAAACCTATCCGTGTTGCTGCAATGGTCTCCTTTCTCAACTGAGGAAGAGCTACTAAAGCAAGTCAGCATCCCCAACTCTTTGGGCCGGGAGGTCAATAGGTCAAAAACTATATCATTTCAATTATAATAGTCTAATATTTTGAATATTCTGACTCAAAAGGTTTCATGTATGGAAATTCCCTGTTTAGCCCATTTGACCTGTTTCCTATCTATCTGTTTCATTATTTCCTTCGCTTGACTTGATCTAAAAACCCTTACCTGAATCGACCCACTTTTAAGCAATCGAGTCCAATGTTACATTAGTCATCTGGTCTACCAAACTGAACTGAATTGTTTAATTAGAATGCAAAGCTTTAGCCTATCAACTTGTTTTATGACGACGTAAGACGGCTTTCGTTAAAGAAATATTCTGTTACGCATCTGTATTTCTTTATTATTTCTTTCATTAATGTTTGTAATTGGATGGTCACATCTTGCTTTTTTTTGGCTATTACTTTATAGGAATGTAACTAACGTTAATAATCTATTGCAGTGTGAATCTGTTCTATTAGTGGGACGAAAATCATTAATGTACCAATCTATGGCTTGATGTTGGGAAGGGCAAAATGGAGCTTTGATTTTGTATGTCAGATCTTGAGGTTTTTATTTCTTTCTTTTTACGTTTCTCCTGACAATACATTTTTGCTCTAAGTGCATTGGTGGGTAACCCTGGTTTTTTAATCTGTTATCTGTATTGGTTAATTAAATTTATTATAGGCTTAGGTGTTAAAACGTTTATAAATTATTGTTATTTTCGTTCATAAAGTTAATTACACGAATAAACCAGTTATTAGGCGTTTGTTTTGTCTTTTATAAATGGACGTACATGGTCAAAGGTAGCTCAATTTACACTCTGATACGTCACTCATTTTGGAACGGTGTACTGTGGTCATATTGATTCTTTGAAGTTGGGTTTCTTTGTGGACTGAATAGTGTTTACTACCAAAGCAGAAATATACCTATTTTGTTAACTTATACAAGGCAATCAATTATCCTGTTTCGGTTACTCTCCAAGCTTTCCCATGAGTTAACCCAGTTTACTGCAGGATATTCGTATTATGCGAGATGGGGAAAGTAAAACGAAAGATAAATCTGTCAGTAAGCGAAAATCACATAGCTAATCATTTTTGGCATTCTCTTCGTGTACATTTTTAGCTATTACAATTCTATATGTATTCACATGTTATGGGTTGATTAATGGAAACATTTTACATGCGGGTAAATAGGAAGGTTAGGTTTAAGGCTAATTCACCGATAACCTTTTTTGTATTCATATGTGATTTGTAAGATCTTTATTAGTAAAACAATTAATGTTATAATCACTTTCTGAAGTTATAAATATATAAACGATATGTTGATAAGCATGGGGATAATCAGTTAGGCAACTTTTGTCCGTTTAACAATCCTCAATCCATTTGACCCATTACCTTTTAGCTAATCTTTGTACACGACCCATTTTTCCATTTGACCAGTTACCCATAACCTTCAACCTAAATTAGTCTATATCCTTATACAAGGGCTGAAACTGCCATCTGCTATCTGTAATTTTACTATGGATTACACTGTGAATTTTTTTATGAAAGCTTTTTCTTAAATTTTCAGTCTCACCTGTTACAGGTCTTACTTATCCCATTTTGTAATGATTCCTGGGATAATTTGTTCTATACCGATTATTGCAATCATATCTGAAGTGCCTTGAGTTCATCTGTATAAATATCATAATAACAGATATGATCGAGGTTATATAGTGTTTATTTTGTTAGCTCAATGTAAGTGATTATCTTCGGAACTAAGCGATCTCAGTTTTTTATTGATTCTAATTTCAGGGAGAAGTTGGTAGCTAAACAATAGGGTTCCATAATGACGCCCAAATACGAAGGTACATGGCCTTAACAATATACCACAAACGTGTTTGAAATTGGATGATCTTTGGCCTTCCCAACTATTTCAGATATTTTATTTCTCTGATTAAACTATAAAAGAAATATTTTAACTCTGCATATTGTTGACATTTCTACTTCTCCTTTTCAGCCATTTTTGTCCGTTGTTGGTCTTGGAAAAGGACGAGGCATTGTTGGTAAGTTTGGAGTGCTTGGTGTTGTTTAGTGGTTGGGTAACGGGTCAAAATGGGCTTTTTTTCCCTGAGTACCTACTAACTTTCTTATCCCACTGGCTGCTTATGTAAATATGACACCTAACAGGTTTACTTCAACATTTTTTTTGTGGATTTATGTAGGTGTTCTTGAAGCAAATTATATCGAGCCCACTCACAACAAACAGGATTTTGAAAACACCAATGTTTATCAAAAACTTGTAACCCGATTAAGGGTTATGACATATGAGTACTGGTGAGCTATTTCTTCACACCCAATTATTACATATCTTGAAAAAAAAAGTAAGACATTAACTTCTAATTAATATTGGGAGGGATATGCGTTGTAGAGCAATCGGTTGTGAGGTCTCTAAGAAAGCTTGGCCATTATCAGCTTCCCCTTGTTCTTCAAGATCTCCACAAATACCTGTTGGTTGCTCTAAAAGTGCACCAGATGTCACTGCAGCTAACAATATGGCTGCTTTAAATGGTCATTCCAAAGCCATAAAGCCTGTAGAGTTAGTACCATGCTTGCCACGAGGGTCCAACGATGGTAAGAAAACGATTTCGATTAGAGGTGGCAAATTGGGTGGGTTGATTTCGATTAGAGGTGCAGTTTAATTTATTTACCAAATTAGGTTCACCCAAAACACTTTATCAGTTCTTCTATAAACAATGGGTTATATCGTATTCGTATAATAATAATCTAATGTCTTAAATAAAAAAATCTTGAGAGTATGCATGAAAAATACCTTGTGACCAACTTTGAACCCGTCTAACTTGTTTCCTTTTTTTTTGTTCGTTTTACCCATTTATTGTAAATGGGTTGAAATGCTACCTCTAATACGAGTCATATTTTTATTTTTCATTATTATGTTTTCATTACACGGACAATCTTGCCTAGGTTGATATTGTTATCTTGTCATATCAGGGTCAGACTTGAAGAGAAAATTGCCTGATCATCCTAAGGATCGCACATCAAAAAACATTAGGGTATCTCCCGATGTAGCTAATATGGGGTCCAATATGGTACTTTAGTTTTTTAAATTAGAAAACGTGTACATTCCACATGTTATCCATATATATTCAAATTAGACGAATTTTCTTTCTCAAAGTGTTACACTGTTACCATTATATCTTTAGCGATTTTTTGTTTATTGCTTGTAGCTTGATAGTGAACACAATCGAAAGAAGATGGTAGCCGTGATGCAAGAAAACAAGAAGCTTAAAAGACAAGTTATATTTAAATGTAATGGGCTATATTTAATTAAGTGTGTATAGTTTGGAACATGCCATATTTTAAGGGGCTTCAATTATTTTGTGTATTGTTTGGAAATGGCCTCTTTAATTTGGAACTGCCTCATTAAAACTCGTCACACATTTACCATTTGAGAGTTGAATTTTTGTGTGTCAAATTTGTGTGTTCTATACTTCAAATTACCATTACAACATGTTCGACCCATATATCAACGGAAAGCTTTTGAGTATAAACTCTAACATAAAAATATACTTATGAGTCTTAAAATCCAGAATTAGAATTTAAAAATGTTACCAGAAAAGTATCAAAGGTCAATATCGGCAACTTTCTAATGTATTAAAAAAATAAAAAATTTACTCGAGTCGTGGGAGTTTCTCTAAACATGTATCTTACTTGTCATTTTTTTAGATGTATGTGTCATGATTAGGGATCGGTAACAATAAAGTGTAAAATGCAATAAAGTGTTAAATGACGGTAAAAGCTAAACACGTCTCTTTTATAAGGGGTTTCACTCATTAAAGCAGGGGGACGGAAACCCTAGGCGGTGTCTCGGGTCCGTGATATTTTTTGGGGTATGTTAATTCGTTTTTAAACTTTGATTTTTTGTTAAATGCTCTCGGTACATCAAAAAATTATGTTTGTAGTATTATTTATTTTATATAAATAAACAATAAGCTCATATAACCTGATAAAGTTTTGTCATGTTATCGACTTTTTTAAATTTAAATTAGAGCATCTTTAATGAGAATTTTATAAGCAAGTCCACTAAGTAGCTCATGTCTATAAACTTCTTATTAACCATTGAAAGAGAAACCTTTTATAGCAGTAAAGATGCAAGTTACTATAGTATATAAAACATTTATAATGTGGGTCTCACTAATTAAGATAGAGATGTGCAATGTTGATTGGAGTAAGTTATTAACACCCCATAAATCACCATTTGTACCCCTTATTTTTTCTCATTTTTTTAGTTTTAAAATTTTTTATATTATTTTTATAATTTTATTTATGTTATAAAACTATGAAAACCAGAGTGCGAAACAAAAATTATAAAGTTTAACAAGTTAAGAGTATTAAACTGTCAAAAAGTACGGAACATAAACTGATTAAACACGGTGTTGTACTGTAAACCGAAAGACAAAAGGACAAAAAAAAATACAAAACATATACTTTTTCTGGCCATGAGTACCAACGAGAAAGAATGGTGTCCGCGCGTTGCGGTGAGGTTTTTTTATGGGTTAATTCCATATATCCCCAATTTAAACCCCTAAGGTCATATTTACCCAAACAAAACCCATAATACCATATATGCCCAATTTAAACACAAAATTTGTCATATTTACCCACTACTATTATTAAACTAATCAAAACTCAATTCACATTATCAAATACCCATTATACCCTTCATATAAACACACCTCCAAGTGATAACAAACATGTACGGATGAATCAGATTAGATTATCTAAAAGGGGTCACTTCGTATACATATTGTTTGCCTAACCATCGTAAAGTTACCAAACATACTGTTTTGAAAAACTTAATAATGATCAATTTGAAATGTACAGAACCCTCTTAATAATTAAGAGTAAATTGCATGCCCATTGATGCTCACGTTAGTGGTTTCTTGTAGTTAGATAAAAGTTTGGAATTGGTAATGGTCTCTGTTGAAAAATTGCTTATTAAATCGTTTTTAAAATGTTTTGTAACTTTACGGCGGTTGGTCAAATAATTTGCCTTTAACTATGATCATTTTGAGATCGCCTAATCTGACTTATTTGTACAAGTTTGGTATAATTTGAAGATGTGTTTATATAAAGGGTATACCGGGTATTTAATAATATGGATTGAGTTTTGATTGGTTTGATAATAGTAATGGGTAGATATGACTAATTTTATATTTAAATTGGGTGTATATGGTATTATGTGTTTTGATTGGGTAAATATGACATTTAGAAGTTTAAATTGGGTAAATATGGAATTAACCCTTTTTTTATTCGCTTTATTGATCATTGAAAAATGGGGATGTACTTAATTCGTGTTAATATTCTTGACAAACGTTAAGACGTCAATGCAATAATAAAAATGTAAATATAAACTTTTTGCATTAATTTTTTTAAACTTTAGGGTATTTTTAAAATTATTATGTAGGTTAAGAGTGTATTTTATAAAAACATATATTAAACTTTAATATTTTTTATAAAATAGTACGCACGTCTGAAACATATCAATATTTCGCTCGTTTTGTTCATAATCCATATGCCTTTATATCGATATATTTTTCATTTGATAAATCGGTAAATATCTGTTAGATATTTAATAAATAAAGTTTGTTATATAAAAAAATAGTAAATAGTAGAAATTTGAAAGACTCTTTTGTAAAAGAAAAAAACTTAACTAATTTTTTTATTGTGTAAGTTGGAAATAGCAAAAAGAGAACGAAAAAAGAAAAAAATATGAACATAAAGAGTCAATACTATCAAAAGGCTGGAGCAGGACCCAAGCTAGAGTATCTATACATGCTAAATGGGCTAAAAGACTAAAACTGAGCCCAAGGTAAAACGACATGTGTCGTATTTGTAACCATCTTTAGTATATATACTAATTATAGCACTCATGTTGATTACCTATCTTATTTTTCATAAATGACAAGGAATCACAACATAGAGTGACATGTGTTACTTTTCAATTCAAAAATTATTTTTATTTTTAAATTGAAATATATTTTTGTCTGTTTAATATTTTTATGATAAAATTTCACTGTATTTTTTAAAATTTTATCCTCTTTAATTCAATATGAATTTTAATATATTTTTTATGAATTTTTAGTTATTTATATTATAATGAGTTTATTTTATTTTGATTAAATTTTTTTAGAACTTTAACTTTAATTTATTATAATCGAGGCCTTGATTATAACCATCTGGTAAAACCCCACCACCTACTGTAAAAACTTCTAACAAATTCTGAGCACCAAATAACCTGAAATTAAAGGCGCCAATGTAAGACTCATTGGTTAACAACCATGGGTCAAATCGGGTAAATAATCAAGTTTGCTTTTGTATTTCCCCCAAAATCGTAAATTAGGGCTAGAAACCCCAAATTACCACAAAATCCAGTTCGATCCAATTGAATAGTAAAAGATTGCTCTTCATCAAGACCAAAAAGTAGGTAGCCTGGTTTTATAAACTTCGGTTTAGAGATTATTATAGTTAACAAATAGGACTAATTGTTTGAAAATGCATCTTACTCGTCATTTTTTTTGAGTTGTATGTACCATCGTTAGGATTAATAACAATAAAGTGTAACACGTCTTTTATTAAGCAGAGGACACCCTTGAATTTTTTTGTGGCGTAGTGCTTATTTTGTTATAAAACCTTGATATTTGTTAAATGCATCTGGTCCTTAAAAATTGTGTTTGTAGTATTGTTTAGTTTACTGCAAGTGCACCTGGTCGTTTTGTGTCCTGGTTATAGAAACATATAAATAAATTTCGAAAGGTAAACGCGAGTAGTTGCTAAACAATAAGCATTATATTCCAAACACTAATTAAGCTATGTTTGGCAAAAATAGCTAGGTGTTAACTAAGCATTAGTTTGTTTAATAAAAACGTTTGGTAACATATTTGTATCAGTAGCAATAAAGTTTAAAACGTGTCGTCTTTTTGCATGTCAAATAGTAGCGATTACACAAAAAAAGAAAATTCCTAAAGTAAACGCGTCTAGTTGCCAAACAAACATTAGCAAGTAGTTATTTGTTTTATTATTTGCCATTGCTGGTGTTTGGTTTGTTGATTAACGATGAACAAAAGCATGTGTATTGGTTGACTGATGATAGTGTACGGTGTCTTAAAGATGGTAACATTACCGTGGTTGTTGACGGTGTTTGGTTATAGATGTAGCTGTGCTTGTAAAGTGTAAAATGACCGAAGAAGCTATTAAATAGTCCGATATAATGATTGTACATACAACTCAAAACAGTGACAAGTAACATACATTGTCAGATGATTATCCCTAAGAAATACTAAGCATTTTAGGAAATAGTGTTTGGTTTTTTGCTTATGGTGTGAAAAAATGCAGTTAGACCAAGGATTTAAGTTTAGATATGAGTAGAAAATAGTAAATTAGTTGAGTGGCAAATAAGCAGGTTCTAAATTGCTTATAAGAAGTGGTTGTTTTATTCAAACACCCCAAACTGCTTATCTGTTGAACTGACTTTTCTCATACAATTACGTGTTCATAGGCATTCATACGGTTTTTACTATCTGAATTGTATATTTTGATTTTTTTTATAAACTAGGATTCCAGTTACCTCACTAATCAGTTTACAAGTAGACTCAAACAAAAATGAATATCATTTGTACACGTTGTTTGGGATTTGCTTAAGCAAATAAGCAGGTTCGAAATAAGCGTTTGAAGAATAGTGTTTGGTTTTTCTGCTGCAAATCCCACATCAGCCGTGACATGGAGAGATGCTGAGTTCATAAGTAAACTTGAGCCCTACAACGTCTTTTGGGACCAATAGTTGGGGTAATAGCATTAGAACTCTGCTGTTATGTGTGGTTAGTACCAGGTTGTGGTTGTTGTAGGCTGGGTGTTACACTTATGCTACTAAAAATGCAATAAGAGTGCTGAAAAATGAATAATTGCTTAGAAATTGTCAATCGTATCCATTTTGACCCGAAATTAAACACTACTTTAGGTAATAGTGCTTTATTTATCCCAAAACAGCATATAAGCAAAAGCAGTTTGTATTAGCAGATAAGCAGAAAAAATAGGCAACCTCAATGCAGAAAATATAACCAGAATTTGTGTAACATTTAAGCAGTTGATTATCTGATTATTATATATAAGTTTGAATAGCATAAGGGCGTACACTAGTATCACAATGCAGCTGATTATATATCGTTTTAAATTGCTATGATAAATACGAGAACACGACCTAACCTTACTTGTAGATTACATATAAAAAAATTCTTATATTTTTTGTTAGATGAACAGTTTGTCTTATTGCTGAATATCAATAGTTTCGAACTTTCGATTGCCTATTGAGCTTCAGTTTTTGAGTTGCTGATTACGGATTAAATGGATGGAGCACAATCAGTTCAGAATTTATACTTAGGTTTCTCCTTTTTAAACTTTAAACCAAAATCTAGGCACTCGCAAGCAGTATGTTAGTTAATTTGATAAGACTATGAGGGTGTTTGGATCGAGGATTTAGAAAAGGGAATGGAAATGATAGATCGTGTTCAGACTAAGGCTATGAGTTATATAATTTCTTTGTCCACTCTGCTAGTAAACTCGTACCATAGTGACTTGCGACTGCAAATTAAATGCCACCTGAATAGTAGTATTACCAGTGGCGGAGCCAGGATCTTGGTATATAGGGGGCAAACAAAATTTCTCCGAAAAGAACTCCAAAAACCGCAGCTTTTTAGTAGCAATTTAGCAGTTTTTAACAGATAGCTTTTAGCAATTTTTTAGCATCTTTTAGCAGCTTTTCAATAGCTTTTTGATATTTAAGCAGTCATATCAGGGGCAATTTGAAATTTGGGATGGGGGCAAGCTAAAAATAAGGCTAAAAATTCAATTTTTGCACTAAAAAAAAATTCGTCAGTTTATCGAGGGCGCCGGCCTCCCTACCTTCTACATCCCTCCGCCCCTGAGTATTAGGTAGGGTGTA
>BQNB010029665.1:0-31517 GCA_026074375.1 Tanacetum coccineum
TAAACAAACAACTTCCAGTAGAACATTTGTTTTAGTAGTCATCTAAAGTCTCTTACTTAGATACTCATGTTGTTAGCTCATCTTGCACTCATGCAAAAGTAACAATCAGCCTCATACACAATATAATGTACATGATGAAAACTTAGTGAAACACAAGGTTTCCATCCATGTATTAGATTATCACAAGTGGAATATATCCTTTAACACTTGCTTCAATGATATATTGCATTGTGTTGGACTTATTCACTACATATGTTTATTTCAATAAACACTTATTCCAAGATTATATGTTTTATTTCCTAAATTTACAAAGTGAAGTTCTATTCTAAACTAAGGGATTAACATCTAGCTGAAATGAAATGATGCCTTCAAAATATTAATTTTAAGGAAACAAACATAGTGCTCCCATTTGATGTCAGGTGTACTTAGGAGTTATCTTATTTTAATCAAAATCAAATTATAATTAAACTCTGATGCTGTGGGTTGCAACACAGATTTTTTACAACCCTCCTAGGTAGAGTACCTAACCGTTGTAGTATAGCATAGGCAAGACTCAGGGTGTTATTATCATTCTCTATGGGAATAGTTTAGGTAGGCTCGAATCATACGTTACTAAGGCCTAAGGAATGAGGGAAGACCTATTTTTGTATTTTTATGTTTTTTAGAAAGCAAGTAAAATCTTGGGTTTTAAAGAGTGGGTTGATTAAACTACTATTAAACCACTCCTAATTCTATTCTAATTATGCAAAAAAGTAAATTGTAGGAAACGCGTATGGTTAAACAAACATGTTCACCTAATCATGCACTACTCCCTAATTGTTCTTTCTAATTTTATTGTCTGTCACCCTCGTTAGTGTAATATGTAAGTATTCCCCTAATTCAGCAACAGGTGGGTCAAGTCTGCTATCTACGTGACAACCTAGATGGTGGTTACCTGCATACACCGCTAACGTCTAATAGTAAATTCACGCGCACTGAATACTTAATTAGGAATCCACCCTTGCGGTAAACTAGATATGAAGATCCAAAATGTGTGTATCCTCTTAACCTAATCATGTTTCACTAGATGTCTATGCGGTGATATAAAGATCAAATAGCTAGTTTTCTAATGCCTAACGCGCACACCACTAACAAGAAATAGTAATAAAAGAAATTACAAACTAGGTTTCATGTAATCATAAGCAAACACAATTAAATTTAGCCAAGCATGTTAATGATTAATCAAACAACACATAGACATATTGAATGATTAAAAGGGTTAAGGAACTTCACTTCCAATAAACATGAAGTAACAATGAGTACCAAAGGGTTAGAAAACCCTAAAAATTGACAATAGTATCAGCTACACAAGTTCTCCTAAGTTTTCACATGAAAATATGAAAAATAAAGGTTTGTATATATATAGTTTAGGGTCTGACGGCGTCACTAGGGTTTCCAAATTGTTCTTCTTGTCGGCTACTATGACACAGTCACACTTCGTGGTGACGTTGTCGCTTGATGATCCTGAAGGCGTCAAGGGTGATTCTTGAGGTCGTCTCCACAACCTAGGAAGTCAAACTTTTAATTAAAAACTTCACTTTCTTGGCACTTTTGGTGAAGGCGTCAGAATGATAGTCGCACGCTTGAAAAGTTGTATTTTTGGCCAGTTTCTTCCCGAATCGAGCCCAAGTCATGTATTTTTCCTCCAAATTCTTTACAAATGCTAAAACATTAAAAAAAAGAATGATTAACTACAATATTTGGGCATATTTGCATGATTTAGTGGGTTAAATGACCCTAAAAAGTATATAAAATGACACCTCATCAAATACCCCTACACTTGAGATTTGCTTGTCCTCAAGCAAATGAGCTTTTCTATCAAGTAAATAGTAAAGTCGGGGGCATTTAACCTACTTAATAAAGATAATTTATGGCACAACCGGATCAACCTCATAATTAGAAGCACAAAAATTATAAACTAGCACCTCACATAAATGTTTGGATTCTCTCTTTCGCTCGGTGTAATAGTGAGTTATAACAATATAAGAAACGGGAAAATAAACACTCACTACCTGTCATAATATATAGATTACCATAAGCTTGATAAAGGATCAAAACCTCCACCACTTTGGCGTAAGTACCTAGGAATTACTATCAAAGAGGTCTTTTAAAGGGTTGTAACGTTAGGTGTAGGGTAAAGGAAAACACGGTTAAGGATAATGAGGGAATTTACTGGTGACAAGCTAACTATTCACAAGAATATATGAAAAACCGTTGCTAAGCCAAGACTCGACAAAAACTAGGATAATTATAAATAACTATAAATCAAGCTCTTTCTTTTCTTTTCTTGACTTTTTCTTGACATAAACAATAGCAAGATTGCAGCTCGTATATTCTAACATATTTATTTTCTTTTTTTTCATTTTTTCTATTTTTTACGACTTTTTTATATACACTTTTACCCTACCATCTGTTGAAAATAAAATAAATAACTCGAGGTTTATAACGACACCCCTACACTTGAGTTTTTAATAACTCAATGATAAACTAACTAATGACCCGAATTTAGAAGGATCAATAAACATGGAGCATATTAGACATGTATGGGGGTAATGATTTAACTTTTTTCCCTATTTCTCCATATAATAAAAACTACCATGACTCCCAATCGTCCCAAAACTATATACACTAACAATAAACTCGACTTAGCAACCATGTAATCAAGTAAACAATTAACTAAGGTTAAACAATTGTGATAAAAAATAATGTAATCATAAAGGGTTAAACAAAAATGCCAGGTTAGATTATACTTGCTCGTATGCGTTTTTAGTATAGACAGTAATCTTGTTATAAATTTTAAAACTTGCACAATAAATGACGCATCAGAACAAGCAGGCGAAACTGAAGAGGTGGAATTAATATTCATTTTTGGGTTCTTAACGGTGTCACTCGGAAGTGCTCCCATCGTTCTGTCATTGATGGCCTTCAAAAAAGTGTCAATATTATTTGTCATCTCGCTTAGCTGTTGTTTGAAATCGGCTTCAAACTTGAATAACGAGCGTATTGAGATGCCATGTAGTTAGACACCAATCCTTCGTGATGTGATTGATTATTAAATTTTGAGGATTGTTATTGAAGGTACGATTCGGGAACGTACCGTTTGTTTAAAAACGATTAGGTGGGTTTGAAAAATTGTTTTGAGAATTTTGAGGTTGCCTCCACCTAAGGTTTGGGTGACTTTTCCATGATAGATTATAGGTGTCACCAAGGTTATTTTTTTCGGGTTTAAAAGTGAACTACTTAACTGTCGCTTTGTCGATGCGCGAGGATGCATAATCAACAAAAGCTTGCTTGGGATTTTCCATGCAATATTGATTGTCGTGGGGACCACCAAAAATCTCACATAAAGAAGCGATTTATTCACTCGAACGGATGGTTTAGGAGAAATGTGAGCCTCCATCAAGCGTTGGAGTTGATTTTCTAGCTCAATGAGATGACAATCGAATGTACTAGGGACATCTTGAGGCAAAGATAATGCCTTGACTGGCTTTATGAAGTCTCTTAGGTCATTCCAACTTTCATTGTCATAGAGGGCGAGGTCCTCTATGAGTTCTCAAGATTTCTTGGCGCTTTTTTCGCGTAGCTTGCCACTGGCCGAATGATCGATGGCGTGCCTTGTGGCTTGATTGACATGGTCATAAAAGATTTGGACTTTGAGCCAAAGATCGATGCCATGATGAGGGACTTTGAAGTAAGTCCTTGAAACGAGTCCATGCTTCGAAAAAAGATTCACCATGATGTTGTTGGAACATCAAGATGTCATTTCTAAGTTTGGTAGTTCTTCTCGGTGGGAAAAACTAAGAAAGGAAATGGGTAGTAAGATCCTCTCAAGTGGAGATGGATCGCGCGGGTAAACGTTCAAGCCAATTTCTAGATTGATCGCGAAGGGAAAATTGAAATAAACATAGTCACATAATTTTCTTATTTTCACCATTAAGGTCAAATAAGTCCACAAATTTTTGAAAATCCTTAAGGTGTTGGTTTGGATCTTCAAACCGGAGTCCGTGGAATGCACATCTATTTTGCACCAATAGGATGGTGTCGGATCACAAAGATACCACATTGTCGCCTTTGGGGAGCTCAATAGTGTTACGATAGCCCTCGTGGCTTGGTCGGGAATAATCTCCTAAAGTACGGGGTTGATTTTTGTCTCCCATGATGGTTAACGAAAAGAAGGCTTACAAAACAAAGGGAACAAAGCAAAGATAGACTACAAGAAAGCTAACCTAAAAAGAAATAAAATTCTCACTTGATAGGAATCTAGTCAGTAGACCTAAGCTAGATAGAATCCGAAACCTTGACTATTCCTCGACAGTGGCGCTAAAAAACTTGATGCGGATGTAGTAAACCTCTGAAAGAAGTTTTACTATCCTCTTAGGCAGTGTAGTATAGGCAAGACTCGGGGGGTTGATCGTTCTCTAGGGGAATAGTGAGGTAGGTTCGAATTGTATATCACTAAGATCTAAGGATTGAGGGAAGATTTGTTTTGTGTTTTTATATTTTATAAAAGCAAGTTAAAATCTCGGGTCATGAAGAGGGTTTTCAATAAACTACTAACTACTCCTAAATCTAATCTAATTATGCAGAAAAGTAAATTGGTAGGAAACTCGTATAGGTAAATAAACGTACTCACTTAATCATGCACTACTCCCTAGTTGATCTCACTAACCTTATTACCCATCACCCTCGTTAGTGTAATGTGTAAGTATTCCCCTAATTCAGCATCGAGTTGGTCAAGCTTGTGTTCTACGTGATAACCTAGTCGGGCGTTACATGTCAAACACACTCCCCTAATAATAAATCACGCGCAATATATACTTAAGAAAGAATCTACCTAATACTCAAATAGTTATGAAGAACTAATTGTAGGTTTCATATAACCTAATCACCTTTTCTTAGATGTCTATGCTAATGTAATATCTTATAGCTAGTTTTCTAGAGCCTAACGCGCACACCACTAACAAGAAGCAATAAAATCAAAGATTACAAACTAGGTTTCATGGAGTCATAAGCAAACACTAATTAATTTAGCCTAGCATGTTAATAGAAAGCGAAGAGCATATAATCAAACAACACATATACATATTGAATGATTAAATGGATAAAGAGACTTCACTTCAATTAAACATGTGAGTATGTGAGTACAAGATGGTTAAAAAAACCCTAAAAATCATCCAAAGTTGTTGCACTAAAAGTTCTCCCAAGTTTCCACATGAATTATGAGAATAAAGGGGTTGTTTTTATAGAATTTGGGTCCTAACGGCGTCGTTAGGGCTTTGTGGCGCCGTCAGCCCGTCGAATCTTCTAAGGGTTTCTTTTGTCGGCTGTTTGTGACACCGTCGCTATGTATTGTGACGTCGTCGCTGTATGATTTTGACGGCGTCAGACACTTCTTGTGACGCCGTCTCCACGACTTGAGAAGTCACACTTTGCGTCCAAAATTCCACATTCTAGCCACATTTAGTAAAGGCGTCAGGATGGGAGTCACCAGCTTGAAAAGTTGTGTTTTTGTCCAGTTTCTTCCCAAATCGAGACCAAGTCACGTGCTTTTATTCCAAGTGCTTCCCAAATGCTAAAATAACGAAAAGAAATGATTAAGTACAATATTTTGGCATATTTGCATGTGTGAAAACTAGAAGGGGGTTGAATAGTTTTCCTCAATTAAAATTTTAATTAAAATATCTGGTTGATTATTTTTAGATCTATTGTTGTAAGGATGTAAATAAATTATTGAGTTAGCATGACAAATAGTAACAAAGCATATGTGACAGGGATATTTATAGTGGTTTGGCTACAAGGTCTCCTACCTTGCCCTAATCCACTCCACGAGTCACCTACTCGAGAGTTCGAATCCACTAGTCACCAATCTCCTTTAACCGGTAAAGAAGCCTCACAACGTCGCTTACACCCTTTAACGGTACAAAGCTAAATACCGGATTCTTCATATGGTAGAATCACACCAACACCTATTTTCCCTTTACATAATATCAAGGTATATCCTTACATTCCAACACGAAGGAACAAAGTACCTTATACTACTTACCTCTACGAGTTGCCAAGTATTTAAGCACCAACATCTTTTAATATCACAGACTATTTTTACACAATCACCTTTAAACGCATGATCTATCCTAGATTGATACACAACTAAAATTATTTATGATGATGGTTTCTAGATCAGCGTGTAGATTCGTTTATGAGATGAGAACTCTGCCATAATAGCGAGCTTCGATTCGTCTCGTATGCAAAGCTCGATAGAACTTCTCCTAATAAGAAATCTATCAAAACACTAAAATGAAGTAACCATGATTAAGGATCAGATGATAACTGAATATCTGAAGTAAAATTGTCTAAAAAGGATGATTAAACAAGTGAAAATGAGTTGGTATTTAGAGAAGTTAGTTTTACTGTTCACCGGTTCCACCGGTTCTGTTTGTTCAACAGAACCGGCGTACAGTAACTAAATCTGAATTTTGTTTTGCAAAATCATAAGAGATCATGTGTGGTCTTATGAGATCATGTTCATATTTGGTAAGAAAAGTAGGTTTTGCTATAATGTAAATATGTTTGAGAACTTTTATGTAGAGTGTACATTTTTATTCTAAAAACGTATTTATGTAAGTGTTAATATGAAGGATGGTTTGATGAGTTAGATAAGCTATTGGTTTAGGACTAATGAATTTCATTTCTACTTTCGACAAGTTTATGTTTTGTCATTAACAAAACAAAGATGGATCGTAGAATATAAATAAATGTTTTCATGGTTTATTTGTATTAAAAATCTCCCCCTTTTTGTTGTTGACAAAACATAAACTTATTTGAAGTAAACAATAAAATTTATAAGATCCTAAATTGGAGCTTTTTACTTCCTTCTCCCCCTTTTTGTCAAAACAAAAAGAGTGTAAAAAAACTAACTCGTGAATGCAATGAAATGAAATGCTATATGTAATTGAAAGTGAATTCTAAAAAAAATCAAATGCATGTGTGTAATGAACCGGGAACCCAAAAGAGTGCTTCCTTATGAAGACATTTTTTAAATGGGATCGTTCAATGTTTCCAAATAATGAGAGAGAGAGACCTACATGAAAAAGTGTTAGTAGTGATGCACGTATAATGTAAGAATGCTATATGAAGGATGGTCTGATAATCATCAGAATGAAGATTGACTTGTGGAGAGTCTATTAAGAGCTCCCCCTTGACGAGTGCGCCCCTCTAAATGGGATCGTCAAGTGTTTGAAATTATGTTAGATTTTAGAAGGGACAATATGCTCCCCCTGAGTTGATGAAAACCTATAAAATCATGGAGATTCTAGAAACGTAAACAATTTAAGGAAATGAAAGGACTTGGATAGATTCTGGGAGGCCGGTTTCGGCGGTTCTGTTCACAGAACAGAACCGGCTTCACAGCCGAACCGAACCGGCTGACCTGCACACACAAAGTCAGCACAGACAAAGCTTTGGCGGGAAGCACATAAATTTAAATATAATTATCAGCTGAGGATAATGAGGAAGTCACTTTAGCAAGCAAATAAGCTAAATGACTTAATCAATAATACATGTCCAATTATTCAACCAAGAATTCACAACCAAACATAGGATCAATCACGCGATAAACAAAAGATCAAGATTAAATTAAGGCATAACTTAACGTTTTAGATACAAATCATGAAGTAAAACAACTTGACCTAAGTAAACTAAAACTAAAATCACAATTTAGTGATATAATTTCCTAACGCGTCTTTGATGACATCAAATAACGTCTATTTTATAGCATCATTTATCCCACGATATTAACCCATTTTGTATAGTTATTGTAAAGAATTATTACTTAATCGTTTATATTTGATAATTGCAGTAATTATGGAGTAATTGGTGAAACATAGCAAAAGGCGCGCATTCTGGAGCTTAAATGAAGTGATGTGTTGTAGTGTAGGGTTGTTTTTTATACGATTCAAGTTTTAAATTTATATTTTGCCGACTCAACCAAAAACAACACTTTAACGGGCTGTATACTCGATCGGTAGTAGTTTCGTGGTAAGTAGGGTGTCGATCACTGAGAACGAGGTTAAATCTATCAATTTAATTAAACCTATGTCAGTCTAAATCCTAATTCTAATGGAAAAGGGGGGTTTTCAGCCTAAGAGACTGGCACGGTTTAGTTGGTGACTACAATCATTTCAAGAAATTGTTACCCATGCAAGCTAATTAACAAAAGATAAAAGAGCGGTTTAAACCTTATAAAAAAAACTGTATTAACCATTATTAATTTGATTAGAACGTTGGTTTATTTATTAAGTGTAATGATTTCTTCTCTCGATGTGGCATATCATTCTTAAGACTTAGGCGTTACATCATCCTAAGACCTAGAAACATTAATTCTGTCACAACTAAATATTCGGTCATAAAACATCTTATTTAGCTAAATTATAATCTAGTCTTAAGATTAAAGCAATGGTGATCACTGTTAAACCCTAGCTCAAAAGACTTTACCCCACTTACCAAGCTTAATAGCTCATACACATAGTATCCCACTGTCCAACTATCCAATGGCATCAGAACATTTATTGTTGAATTATCTAGTCACCGCTAGTCAACATGATCATTAAACCATTCGACAATATCCAATTAACTAGTTAAGCCCGAAGCGTATCCTAGACACAGACTTAGAAGGACAATACTTGTGTAACTATTATTCTAGATGTATAAATTACTATATGGAGAGCTATCCCGGACTCTAGATCCGCTTGGTCTACTTTGTTAGATCCAGTTGAATGCTAGGTCGCATACGAAAGCACGTAAACAAGTATAAATTGATAAACTTAAACAAGCACTCAACGATAAATCAAGAAATCGATATAAACAAGTACCAAACATTTAGATCTTTATAATAATGGCTAATACCCGAAGGTATTAGCCTTCAAACATCATAATAAATACAAGAGTAATAATTTAGCCAAGGTAAACTAACCGAGTTAACGAATGATACCAAAAACTGAACGATTACTAAGATATATAGAATTACACGATGTCTCCTATGAAATTGAATACGTTGCTCGACCTCTTCTGCTCTTTTTCTCTTCTGAAAATCGAATTTTGTGGTTTAGGTATCGAAAATATGATTTAGCACACCTAAAACTTGTTTTTTAGTTCTCTATTTATAAGGTTTGGAAGTCGGTTGGATACAACGTATCCATGTATTGGATACAACGTATCCATTTATTGGATACGGCGTATTAGGGATTTCTTAGAGTAGGGACCACGTTTGATATCTTCCAGAATATTATATTGATTCCATATCTTGAATACAACGTATTGAGTCCTTTAGATACGACGTATTGATCTTTATTCCTTTTGTGGTCTTTGGTGAGTGCAGGCACGGATACGCCGTATCTTCCTTGATGGATACGGCGTATTGGTCTTCAGAACAGTAATCTTTAAATGTCCTTCATTTAAGCTCCAGAATGCGCGGCCTTTTAGCTAAGTTTCACCAATTACTCCATAATTACAGCAATTCTTCTCAAATATAAACGATTAGTAACAAATCTTCCCAATAACTATACAAATGGGTTAATAACAGGGATAAATGATCTAAAAAATAGACGTTTTTGATGTCATCAAATCTCCCCCCACTTGAATCTTACTTAAGTCCTCAAATAGCCCTTAGACGTTTATAAAAATGTACCTTAAGGATATTTTTCCGTTAAAGCACTTTTTCGATCTATTACAAGTACACAACCAAATAACCTTCCTCACCAAATAGAAAGAAGAAAACACAGAAAATCACCAACCTAACATGTGGTGACATGTAACTAATTTGCTCAATTGCTATGGTCCATGACGAGTATTCTATCATAAGCTTGGCAAGGATACACATCTCCAACCACTAAAGCCAAGGAGTAACAAGTTATAAAGATAAATATGGGTTTTTGTATGGAAAGGCATACGGTTTGATCATTCTATAATCTTTCACCAGAAGTACCACTCCAACAAGGCAGCTGAAGCACACATACACACCCGGAACGCCGGGATAGACATGTGTGTTCGATCACATCCCCATTCGAATTTAACCAACGGTTAGGATGAAGAATGATATAGGGTAGGAACCTTCTAACTTTCACCAAAAGTCATAAACCAACAAGGTCCAAGGCATGGATACACACCCGGAACGCCAGGATAGACAGGCATGTTTTATGAACCTCGTTCGCGTAAAACCAACGGCTAATCACTAGTGACGAGAGAATAAAAGATTGTTTGTTAAATAAAAATCAAGAAACAAATAGATTAAGACTTAAGTTACAAGTTGCTAGACACTTATTTCCCGACCGTTACATGATAAAGACACGACTATTTATAACGTCTTGATTATAGATCGAAAACAACAACCTAAGTTGGCGTTCCCATAACGATCAACTTCCCAATCTTCCTAAAACTTTACATACCTTACAAGCAAGCGTGAACGATATCTTCCACTTTGTACAATACTCTACATCGTTGATTTTTAGACGTATCAACGAATAATCGATCCTTCGTATAATTCCTTCGGTAATGCTTTTTGCGAAACGATTATCTTCAAACTTTCTTTTTCTTTTTTTTGTATCTTTTTTTCATTTTTTCCTTTTTTTTGCTAACAATACTTCAAATCTCGGTGTAGTTTCACCATCTTCACCATCATAATAATTCCGGATAATTCCTTTGGTAATTTCTTCGTTCTTCGGTTTCACCAATAATTGTGACGGTAGTAAAATCACATGAGCTTTGACTACTAATATACATTCCCATTTGCAATGTGTAAATTTCCAACCGCACCAAAGATAGAAAATGACACAAGACTCGGGAAATACATACTTTACACTTTAAGCAACTAGAAACTGTAAATTAAACTTTAATCTAACAAGGTAGGTTAAGGTGTAAGGGTGTAACGAAATAAATAATTAGTGTAAATTCCTAAAGGATTGGCTCTACGGGTTGTTCTAGTGAATCATCACTCTAAAGATGAGAGTGAAAGAGTTTAACGGGAGGTTAACTAACCGGTATAGTTAGTTAATAGGCAGACCATGTAAAAAGGCGATTGGTTGAAACTCCTAGAATTTACACAATTTAAACAAGTTACTCCAATTAATCCATAATACTCATTATTGTGGTCTCGAATAGATATACCAAGCCAAGTTCTAAAGTCTACAAGGGCGGTAGACAAAAATGGTCTTCCGAGGATCAAGGGTACTTTGACATCCTCGGGCATATCAAGAATTATAAAGTCTATTGGGAAAGTAAATTTAGCAATTCTTACTAGTACATTTTTAGCTATTCTTTTTGGATATTTCATAGTTCTATCTGCCAATTCCACTGTCAACCTAGTGTGAGCTAATTTGCCTAATCCTAAGTTAAGGTAGGTCAAGAGAGGCATAACACTAATGTTAGCTCCTAAGTCAACAAGGGCGTTGTCAAAACAAAAATCATAAATAAAGCAAGGTTAAGTGAAACTTCCTTGGTCTTTCTCCTTTCGGGGTATGGCGTTGTTGATATGTGAAGCTCCATAAGCTTTCATGGATTTTGGTCCATAATTCCCCTCTTCTTCACAGTAATGATTATCCAAACGACTTGTAAAAGGAACCGTCATTTGTCTTGACTTGTATAACAATGTATTGTTCTGTCCAGTGGATACGGCATATTGGTTTGATCCAATACGGCGTATCGAGTTTGAACCAGCTTTAATAGTGGTTGAAATCGACTTGACTTGGTCTCTTGGGTTTGTTTTAGTTGAGCTTGGTAGGCTTACAAATCCTCTCTCCTGTGGTACCTTGCTCATTTGCCTGATTTGTATTTCTAAAGTTTTGATCGATGCTCCTTGGTTTCTTATGGCAGCATCTGTCAAAGCTCAGATTTCTTTGATCAGGTTAGGGTTTTCTTCGTGTCTTTTTGCTGATTCACTCATGAATTTGCTCAGGTGATCTTCCATAGATTGCCTTCATTCTTGGAATGAAGGATTGGCGTTGTTCCTTTGATAGTACCATGAAGCAGTTGCTCTATATCCCCTACCTTGAAAAGGTCCACCAAATTATGTGTAGTAAGCTTCTTCTAGGGCTTTCCCCTATTCTTTTTGTGGACAATCCTTGGTGTAATGGGGTCCTTTGCATTGCTCACATCCAACCTGAGCAGCATAAACTTTTTCATTCACTTTCTTGATATCTCTTCCAAGATTGTTTGTGCTTGTATCGCAGCTAATCCGTTAGAAGTCTCAGTACTTCTTCCTCTTAATGTTCCATTGTGCCATTTTTGAGAGTATTCAACCATTTCTTGGATGGCTGTTTTGGCATCTGTAGCAGTTTTAGTCAGAACGGTACCTCTTGAGTCAAGAATCTGTCGTGTTGGAACATCCAAACCATTGTAGAACAAAATCACCTCCTTCATCTCAGTCAAATAGTATTGAGGACACTTCATCAAGAGTTCCTTAAAGCGCTCCCATGCTTGATAAAAGGTTTCATCTGGACCTTGCTGAAAGTTGTTGATTTCCTCCATTTTCTTCGCAGTTCGACCAGGTGGGCAGTATTTGTTCAAAAACTTAGTTTTAAGATCTTCTCAAGTTTTGATTGAACCTGTTGGTTCGTTTCTTAGCCAATGACTTGCGGCTCCAGTTAAGGATATAGGGAAGACTCGAAGCATTAGTTGATCCACAATGATGTTAGGAACATGAAACAAGTCAACTATTTTAAGAACTTTCTCAATATGTTCATTAGCATCCTCATTATCTAAACCGCTAAATGTGTTTTCTCGAAGCTCCTTACGAAATTATCCTTTTAGTTCATATTGATCTTTGTTATCAATTTTAGGCCTAGCGACTCCCGATCCATAGTCCGTTTGGGTCTTGCTCATGTATTGCTCCATTATTTCCGCCATTGCTTCTTCTTCTTGTTCCTCTGAGTATTCTTTGTTCGAAAGTAGATTGAATTACAAAGATATCAATTCGTCACGGCTAAGTGACTTGAAGTGTCTCTTTGATGATCGAAATTCTTGTTCAGGATCTTTGTAAGGTGTGTATAGTTCATTTGTTGAACTCTTTGTCATGCACTACCTGAAACAATGGATAAACAATCAGTAGGATTTGTTCCGAAGGAAGGTAGAAATTTTTTTGCACGAAAATCAATTATCTTAGTTTTTGTCCCAGACGATCGATATGCCGTATCTAATGGAAGTGGATACGCCGTATTAATCTGTTGAGATGAATACGCTGTATTGGACAGAGAACTGGATACGCCGTATTCAGTGGGATTGGATACGCCGTATTCAACTATCGACCAGAACAGTGTATTCGAGAAAAAACAATTAAATATGCAAACAATTAAACACACAAATATACAAGCAAACAATTAAAGACAAATATACAAATATTACAGAATATACAAGAATATACACTAATCTAAATTACACTAATCCTAAGGGTTAGATCTAATCTAATGTTAAAAACCAAAATATCAAAATAAAAATCAAGATTAATTTTCACTCGCCGGCAGCGGCGCCAAAAACTTGATGTGTTGTAGTGTAGGGTTATTTTTTTTATGATTCAAGTATTAAATTTATATTTTGCCGACTCAACCAAAAACAACACTTTAACGGGCAGTGTACCCGATCGGTAGTAGTTTCGTGGTAAGTAGGGTGTCGATCACTGAGAGCGAGGTTAAATCTATCAATTTAATTAATATCTTGGTTATCTAATCTATGTTAATTCTATTCTAATCCTATGTTAAACCTATGTCAGTCTAATTCCTAATTCTAATGGAAAAGGGGGGTTTTCAGTCTGAGAGACTAGCACAGTTTGATTGGTGACTATAATCAATTCAAGAAACTGTTACCCACACAAGCTAATTAACAAAAGATAAAAGAGCGGTCGAACCTTATATAAGAAAATTGTATTAACCATTATTAATCCGATTAGAACGTTGGTTTGTTTATTAAGTGCAATGATTTCTTCTCTCGAGGTGGCATATCATTCTTAAGACTTAGGCGTTACATCATCCTAAGACCTAGACACTTTAATTCTGTCACAATTAAAGCATCCGCATAAAGCATCCTTATTTGCTGATTATAATCTATCTTAGGGATTAAAGAAATGGTGATCTTGTTAAACCCTAGCTCATAGAGACTTTACCCACTTACCGCTTAATGGCAACTTATACACTAGTAGTCCACTTGTCTAACTATCCAATGGAATCAAAACGTTATTTGTTGAATTATCTAGGTCACCTGCTAGTCAACACGATCAATAAACCATTGGCAATATCCAATTAACTAGTTAAGCCCGAAGCGTATCCTATACACAGACTTAGAAGGATAATATTTATGTAACTATTATGCTAGCGTATATATAACTATAATGAGAGCTATCACAGGACTCTAGATCCGCATGGTCCACTAGCTAGAACTATTGAATGATAAGTCCTCAAAATAAGCCCTTCGAAAACAAGTCTAAATGGATAAACATAAACAAGCAAACAACGATAAATCAAGAAATCATATAAACAAATACCAAACATTCATACTTTATAGAATAGGCTAAATAACCAAAAGGTATTAGCCTTCAATCGTCATAATAAATACAAGAGTACTAATTTAGCCAAGGTAAACTAACCGAGTAACGAATGGACCAAAAACTGAACGATTACATTAAAGTAAATTGAAATTACATGATTTTCTCCTATGGAAATGAATACGCTTGCTCGATCCTCATTCCTCTCTTTTTTTCTTCTAAAATTGAGCTATTTGGGTTAGGTAATCGAGAATATGATGTAGCACACTTAAAACTCGTTTTATGACCTTGTCTATTTAAATGTCTTGGAAGTCGGTTCATAGGCTAATCCAATGGGTTGGATATGGCGTATTGGAGATTTCTTGGAGTAGGGACCACGTTTGATATCTTCCAGAATATTATATTGATTCCATATCTGAATAATGGCGTATTTGATTCCTCTAGATACAGCTATTGATCTTTAATCTTTTGTGGTCTTTGGTGAATGCAGGCACGGATACGCCATATCTTCTTGGTGGATACGACGTATTGGTCTTCAGAATAGTAATCTTCAAAATATCTCCATTTAAGCTTCAGAATGCGCGCCTTTTGCTATGTTTTCATCTAATTATACTACTCCATAATTACTCAAATTATAATCGATCTTAAGTAACAATTCTTTGCAATAACTGATACAATATGGGTAATATCGGGGGATAAACGATGCTAAAAAATAGACTGATTTTGATATCAACATGAAGATATTTTGAAGATTACTGTTCTAAAGACCAATGACTTCGTATCCTCAAAAGATACGGCGTATCCGTGCCCTTCACTCACCAAAGACCACAAAAGATTAAGATCAATACTCGTATCAGAGGACCAATACTCGTATTCAAGATATGAAGCAATATAATATTCTAGAATATGATCAAACGGGTCCCTATTAAAAGAAACCCCACATACGGCCGTAGCCAACCTATTGGATACGCCGTATTGAAACCGACTCCAGACATTAGAAATAAAATTCAAAAACGATTTTAAGTGTGCTAATCATATCTCGAAACCTAAAACAACAAAGTCAATTTCAAAGGAGAAAAAGAGCGAAGAGGTCGAGCAAACGTAGTCAATTCCATAGCAACATCGTGTCATTCCATATACTTTAGTAACCTTCAGTTTTGGTAACATTCATTAACTTCGGTTAGTTTTACTAGGCTAAAATTATGACCTCTTGTATTTATTATGAACGTTTAAAAGGCTAATCCTTCGGGTATTAACCATTTATTATGAAGATCTGAATTGTTTGGTATTTGTTATATCGATTTCCTGATTTATCATTGTATGCTTGTTTATGTTTATCAATTTGAACTTGTTTACGCGCTTTTTTATCGACCTATCATTCAACGGATCTAAGCTAATGACCAAGCAGATCTAATCCTGATAGCGCTCCTTATAGTAATTTATAACACCTAGAATAATAGTTACACAAATATGTCCTTCTAATCCTGTGTCTTTGATACGCTTCGGGCTTAACTATTATAATTGGATACTGCCATGTTTATTGATCATGTTGACTAGCAGGTTACCTAGATAATTCAACAAATAACGTTCTAATTCCATTGGATAGTTGGACAAGTAGACTACTAGTGTATAGATTGCCATTAAGCGGTAAGGGGGTAAAGTCTCTATGAGCTGGGGTTTAACAAGAGCACCATTACTTTAATCCTAAGATAGATTATACGCAGTAATAAGGATGCTTATGCGATAATTTAATTGTGACAGAATTAACGTGTCTAGGTCTTAGGATGATATAATGCCTAAGTCTTAAGAATGATATGCCACCTCGAAAGAAGAATCATTGCACTAAATAAACAAACCAGCTTTCTAATCGGATTAATAATGGTTAATACAGTTTTGTTATATAAGGTTCGACCGCTCTTTTTGCCTTATTGTTTAAGTAGCTTGCGTGGGTAAATTTCTTGAATTTATTGTAGTCACCAACCAAACCATGCCAGTCTCTTAGGCTGAAAACCCCTCTTTTCTATTATAATTAGGATTTAGACTAACATAGGTTTAACATAGGATTAGAATAGAATTAACATAGATTAGATAACCAAGATATTAATTAAATTGATAGATTTAAGCTCGCTCTCAGTGATCGATACCCTACTTACCACAACTACTACCGATCGAGACACTGCCATTTAAAGTGTTGTTTTTGGTTGAGTCGGCAAAATATAAATTTAAAACTTAAATCATAAAAAAACAACCCTACACTACAACACATCAATTTTTGGCGCCGTTGCCGGAGATGAAGTGTTTAATTCTTATTTATTAGTGTTTTAGTCTCTAGTTAAGATTAAATTTGCATATTTTGTGTTTTTGTTTTGTGGTTTGATTCCTGCATTGAATATTTTTGCATATTGGTGTGTGTTTTCGCATTATTCAAAGACGCTGTAAAAAATTTCAAACGAATCATGATGTATTCAATTATTGTACGGCGTATAAATGTTTTCCAAACAATACAATGTATTCTACTCTATTACAATACTGCTTATTCAGTTTACTGAATACGCTTCTTAAGCTATTTGACAGTTTTTCCTTCCTAGCGAAGTTATAACAGGATCAAATGAGGACACTCGAAACATTACTATAGAAGTAGATCAAGCATGAGGAAAAAAAGCTCATAGGCGTGGGAAAGTGTTTAATTGGGAAACTGCTAACGTATAGTAAGATCTGGGATAATGAAGATGTTCATGACCTCGGATCTGTTGAAACTTAATTCCCATCTATAGTCTTTAACGACGACATTAACAGCTGAAGCAGCAACTCTTTTTGTGCACCTACGGTAAAAGTTCTTCTTAACGATGAATTCGTCTTTAAAATATCGTTTAACAATTCAAAGATGATGATTGCACGATAATTTTACAAAAATTCAGTTCTTTACAAATAATTTCTGTCAAGATTTAAAAACGGATTCGGAATATGATAATGATAAAGTCTATATGCCTTTGCTTCCATCACCCGAGCCTACGGTCAGTTGTTTTGATGATTTAGACTTCTTTAATGATCTTGAGAATGAATTTCAGCCATTGTTTATAATGATGCTTAAACGTCTAAACTAGATGATTTAGACTACTTTAAAGATTTTAAGAACGAATTTCCAGGCCATAATTTATAATATGCTCAAACATTCTAAACAGATTTTTTAAACTGAACCTATTTTAAACCCTCAACGTATCGATAATTTAATTTGAAAAGAGAAACATCATTGTCCAAATGTATAAGACGAACTAATCATTATTAAACTTGATTATCCTATTTCCTTGAACGTAATTTAATCCCAATAATCAAAATTAGATAAGGACAATTAAGATGATAAAGTTATATTGAACACTCTTCGGGGGATTTATCTGTCAAACCGTTACCTGATGTAATAAATACCGATGTTGATGCCTATGCACATAGGTCAAATAAGCCTTTTAGAAACAAGTCCATGATACATCTATAAATTTTTCAAAACTAACACTTTTATCAAGATTTACATGTAATATCAAGACTTGTATTGTCCTTATCAAAGAGTGTCATTTATTTTCCTAATCAAGAATATGATTGTGCCGATTTGGGATCCCCTTCGACCCTAAATTAATTATAGAGGATAGGATTAAATTTGGGGCAAGTCTAAATTAAAGACTTTTCTGTAAACAAAAGTACTTGCCAGGAGACAACCCAGAATGTATTTTCAATTTTTATCAAGCTGTCTTCCCAGATTTTCTATGAGCGTAGTCCAACCCCACATGGATACGGCGATTGACTTCTTACGTTATCACATCTTTTATTTTCAGCACAGTCTATAAGGCGTATTTGCTAAACGAATACAGCGTATTCGACACAGGTATCAATACGGCGTATCCTGGGGAATGGATACGACGCATCGACTTCCTGTACAGTTTTAGGAATTTATTTTGAGTCTAACCAAACGAATACACGGAGATAGAATTGCAGTTTTTTCTGAGAATGTACACAGGACCTCGTGAAAGAAATATTGACGAATATTGGTGGAGAATTTAAATATCTAGAGATCTTGAAGTGTTGGAGTCTTGAAACCTCAAGATGGCTGTTCAACATAAAATCTTGCTCATAAACCCAAAATGGAGAATCTACCGAGCAAAAATCAAGGGATTTCTCATTCTAATTCTTTTTAAATTCCCGTATTTAATGTTTTATATATACAACGAGGACGTTGTATAATTCAAGTGGGGGATGGAATTAGAATGTTTACTTGTCCTAAATTTTCACAATAAAATTATGCTCAAATTTAAAAATATTCAAGCATACTTTGTGAAATTACATGATACATAACCCGTCACACAATAACCCTTCGATAGGATATTGTGAGGATTTAACCTTTCCAGTTTCTAAGTTTACTCCATTATTCCTTAAAATATAATTGTCGGTGATGTTAGTAACGTTGAACTTATGCTTGGTATATATATTCAAGACCACAATAATGAGTATTATGGATTTAATTAGAGTAACTTGTTTAAATTGGTAAATATTAGGATTACAACCAAATCGCATAAACATGTTATTTATTAACTAACTACACCGGTTAGTTAACCTCCAGTTTAAACCCTTCCACTCTCACTAACAGTGATGATCTACTATAACAACCGTAGAGTCCATCCTTTAGGAATTTACACCAATTATTTGTTTCGTTACACCCTTACACCTTAACCTACCCTGTTAGATTAAGTTTAATTTATAGTTGCTAGTTGCTTAAAGTGTAAAGTCTGTATTTCCCGAGTCTTGTGTCGTTTCTATCTTTGGTGCGGTTGGAAATTTTCACATCGCAAATAGGAATGTAAATTAGTAGTCAAAGCTCATGTGATTTTAATACATTCACAATAAATGGTGAATCCGAAGAACGAAGAAATTACCAAAGGAATTATACGAAGGATTCATTATTGTTGATAGTTGACAAAATCAACGATGTTAGAGTATTGACAAAGTGGAAGATATCGCTACTTACACTTTAAAGAGTTTGTAAATTTTTGGTATATTGGAGGTTGTACCGTTATGGAACGCAACTTAGGTTTGTTGTTTTTTATCTATATAAAGAACATTGTAAAGTATTGTGTCTTTGCCATAATAAACGGTCAGTAAAATAAGTGTCAAGCACTATACTTTAAGCCTTAATCTATTTGTTTCTTGATGTTTATTTAACAACAGTTTACTTCCCTCTCACCTAATGATTAACCTCTGGTTTTACGCAAATGAGGAGCCATATGAACATGCATGTCTATTTCGGCGTTCCGGCCATGTATGCATGTCTTGTACCTTGTTGTTTACGACTTTTGTGAAAGTTGAAGTTTCGACCCTATATCATTCTTCATCCTAACTGTTGGTTAAATTCGAATGGATGTGATTTGAACACACATGTCCTACCCGGCGTTCCGGGTGTGAATGTGGGCTTCACTGCTTTGGGAATGGAATGATCAACCGTACGCCTGTCCAACAAAACCCCATATTTACCTATGATAACTTGTCACTCCTTGCTTTAGTGGTGATATGTTATCCTTTCCAAGCTTATGATAGAATACTCCGTCACGAACGAGTATTGGAGCGAATTTAGTTTACATGTTACCACATAGAGTAGTTGAGTGATGTAAGTGTTTTCAATCGTCCTATTTTTGATGTGTTTGCGTTGTACTTTTAATAGATCGAATAAATGCTGCAACTAAATATACTTAAGGATCATTTTGTAAACTTCTAAAGGCTACTGAGGACAAGTAGATTCAAGAGTGGGGGATATTTGATTACATCAAATAACGTCTATTTTAGAGCTATCATTTATCCACATTATTAATCCTTTTTTTTGTTTTTTTTTTTTTTTTTTTTTTTTTTTTTCTTTGTATAATTATTGCAAAGAATTGTTACTTAAAATTCGGTTTTTATTGAGAATTGAATAATTAATGAGTAATTGGGGAAACATAGCAAAAGCGCGCAGTCTGGGAGCTTTAATGAAGATATTTTGAAGATTACTATTCTGAAGACCAATACGCCGTATCCATCAAGAAGATACTGTGTATCCGTGCCTGCACTCACCAAAGACCACAGAAGATTAAAGATCAATACGCCATATCCAGATGACTCAATACACCATATTCATGATATGGAATCAATATAATATTCTAGAATATATCAACATCCTTACTCCAAGAAATCCTTAATACGCCGTATCCAACCCATTGGATACACCGTATTAAACTGACTTCCAGACATTATAAATAGAAAACTCAAAAACAATTTTTAAGTGTGCTAAATCATATTCTCGATACCTAAACCACAAAAGTGGATTTTCAAATGAGAAAAAGAGCAAAATAGGCATAAACGTATCAATACCATATGAGAGCATCATGAATTTCATATACTTTAATAATCTTACAGTTTTTGGTATACCTTCGTTATCTCGTTAGTTTACCTTGCTAAATTATTATCTAACTATTATTATGATGATAAAGGCGAATACCTTGGGTATTACCATAATTTTGAAGATCTGAGTGTTTGGTGGGTTGTTTTATAATCGATTTCTTGATTTTCATTGTAATGCTTGTTTATGTTTTATCAAAGTTATACGTTTGTTTTACGATGCTTTTTTATGCAACCTATCCTTTCGACAACTGAACTAGCTAAGTGGACCAAGTGGATCAGAGTCCGGTATAGACTCTCCATAATAGTAATTTATACACCTAAGAATAATAGTTACACAAATATTTGTCCTCTAATCTATGTCTAAGGATAACCTTCGGGCTTAACTAGTTCATTGGATATAGCTAATGTTTTATTGTTCGTGTGACTAGCAGTGGACCTAAGAATGATTGTAGATTCCTAAAAAAAATCAAATGCATGAGTGTGATGAAACGAGAACCCAAACGAGTGCTTCCGTATGAAGACACTTTATAGAGACCTACATGAAAAGGTGTTAGTAGTGAAGGATGTATAATATTAGAATGCTATATGAAGGATGGTCTGATAATCATTGGAATGAAGATTGACTCATGGAGATACTATTCAAAGCTCCCCCTTGACGGGTGCGCCCCTTAAATAGGATCATCAAGTGTTTGAAATGATGTTAGATTATAGAATATGCTCCCCCTAAGTAGATGAAAACATGTAAAAACAATTTAGTGAAATAAAAGGACTAGGATGGATTCTGGGAGGCCGATTCCGGCGGTTCTGTTCACAAAACAGAACCGGCTTTATAGCCGAACCGAACTGGCAGACCTGCACACATAAAGTTAGCACAAACAAAGCTTTGGCGGGAAGCACTTAAGTTTAAATATAATTATCAGTTGAGGATAAAGAGTAAGACATTTTTACAAGCAAATAGAGCAAGGATTCAACATATGCCCAATTATTTACCAAATACTCCTAATCAAACATAGAAACAACATGCGATAATTACAAGATCAAGATTAAACATAACTTAATAATAAAGATTTTGGATACAAATCATGAAGTAAAACAACTTGACATAAGTCAACTAAAACTAAAATCATGATTTAGTAATCTAATTTCCTAACATGTCTAAAACTTAAAGGCACTTGATCTCGTTCATCATTATCTTATAGAAGTTGGTTTATGAGATGGTTCAAGCGGTCGAGAATATGGTTCAACATGAACCTCATTTCATCTTGGAAATTTTTGACAATGGTTTTGGTTCTTTGGCAATGAGGGCATGTGTGAACTTGAGGTCTAGGAGGGTTCTCAATCTAAAGAGATTGATCAAGAGGGACGAAGATGCTTGACGGAGGAAGTGATGATCTAAAGGGTGGTATTTGAGTTAAGGTAGAGGTGGGATAAAATGGTGGTGGCATTTGTAAGTTGGTGATGGAAGTAGGAGGGATGAGGATTTCTTACACATGTTGCGCATTTTGGATGGCTTATTGGATGTTTCATTCAAGAGTGTGAAGTTGGTTAAGTTCTTGGTGTATTTCGTCTTTAGTCATGGATGGCTCGGATTGAGCACTCAACCTACTTCTAGAGAGGTTGATAGGTGGGACAGATGGTTCATGGTCTATTGGTGGTGGTTGAGGGAGTGTTTGGGATAAGCCTTAGGAGATGACTTGTGGCAATGGATTTTAACTTCTTAGTGGTATGTCATTCAAAGAAGATAGGTAGGGATGAGGTTCTAATGGTGAGGTTGATAGAGTAGAGAAAGTTAAGGCTCTAGGTGCCAATGGTGAGGTGAGTGGTTCTTGAGTAAGGGTTGTTTGGATGGTGGTTAATGGTGGAAATGTGAGAGCTAAGCTAGTGTCCAATGTGGTTGCAAAGGTTATGTTATTGTTATTGTTGTTGTTGTTGAGAGGTTGAGAAGTATTGGTGAGGTTGTTTTGGATGGGTAAACTCTCATTGGACGAGATTTCAGTTAAATCGATTCTGGGCATTTTCTTTGGGGGATTTTAAGTTGAGGAGTTAGCACTTGAGGCCATAAAGTATGATGATCAAGATGAATGAAATGAGGAAGATGATTTGCAGGTTTTAAAGCAAAAAAAATATTCCTATGAAAATGGTTGCTTCTAATTTAATAGATGAATAATTGCATAGAGGAAAATTGTGAGTTGTTATAGATTACTCTAAACATAATCATTAGGAAGCTTTTTAAGTCAAACAAGAAATGTTTAGCTGATGCATTCTCTTAATACAACTACAACTAACATATTTATGAGTTTAGTTCAAAATTTTATAACCCAAAAACGAGTAAAAACCTTTTGTAGCACCGAAAGTTTTGGTTCCTTTGGTCCCAATAAAACCGGCTTGCTGCAAATGGAACCGGCTGTGCCTGCCATGGTTCCAAAAATTCCAAAAGAAAAAAATTTACTAGGGCTCTAAAGTATTTTCTAAATATTATTTTTCCTTAATATATACTTCTTCTGACTATCCTAAGATGCTTATGGGGGCAATGAAATGTCATTAGACCAAGAGAACTAGAAAGCCAAACGCTCCTTTAGAACAATTAAGAGGTCAAAAATAAGAGATTAGACACATTGGTAAACCACTAAAGATCATAATATGATAATCAAATTGTCTAGGATACAAACTCCTAACTTAGAACACAATTCATGACATTGCAAGATTTAAATTGTCTTAGAAACAAACATAAACACTTAGCCCAAATAGCACGCCCTACTTCTTCTTGCATAGATAATTGAATAGGCACTTGAACATCCCTTTAGTTTGCTTGGATTCTGGGGACTCTCCTCCTTCGATGGGTGGAAGTTGGTTTATGTAGGGAATAAGGTCAAGAGTGTAGTTGTTTACGGGATCATTCTCTACATTTTGATGAGAAGTAGGGGAAGGTGAATTGGATGACTTGGTGTCAGGAGGAGTTGGAGTTGGGAGACGAGGCCTTTTACCCTTATCCTTAAAACGGTAAACTCTTTTCTTAGAGATAGGGGTCATTACATGATCCACGAGATAGAGTTCATTTGAGAATGTGTACGGATGATTGGTACGAACGTGTTTAAAGAGTCGGGTGAGAAGCATTCCGTAAGGAAGTGTCATGTCGGCGCTTTTGGCCACACTTACTATTCGATTGACAATGTAGTAGGCTAGGTTGAAAGGTTTTTTAGTAGCGAGGCAATAGAGCATGTAACAAAGGCAAGCGTTTAGATGGTCCTTGTTTCCGGTAAGACTAATGACATTTTCACTTAGAATGACTTCCCATTTTTTGAACTCAGTTTTCAACTCGGAGACAATCATTTGAAAAGGATCAAGGATGGTATCAACCCCTTTTATTTTTCGGGTCTTTGCTTGAGTTCTTTCATAGAATAATGCATCACGGATCAAAGAGGGATCCTCGTGAGGAGGAGGATAAATGTCGGGATGAGGGTCAACAACAAGTTGAAGGGATGAGATAGGCCAATCGGGAGTGAACACACAAACTCCTTGACAAGGAATTTTAAGACGGGAAAACTCCTCAAGAGTAAGAGTTATCTCAAAGTTTTTAATGATGAAGGCAATAGCTATAGTTCCATTTAGCTTTCGGATTAGACGAACACTTTTGTAGAATTGAAGCACAAAGATGGGACAAATCTTTTCGTTAATATTGAGAAGGAAATCAAACCCAATAGCCGCGAAAGTAGGGCGAAGATTGGGTTGATCGTCAAGATAGGTGGGTTCGATAACACGTCCTTCATGGAAGAGACGAGATACTAGTGACTTGTAGACCTCTCTTTCATGTCCGGTGAAACCTCCAGTTCGATGATACATAGGAATGTAGTGGGCAGTGTCGTGGTGGTCTAGATGGATTGATTTTGGCATAGTGTACCTAATGAAGGAAATAACAAAAACAAAAAAAAATAAGCCTAATTTCGGATTAAGCAAAGGAACACATCCTCAAAGTGTCAAAGTCCTTTTAGAGGTAATTTCATAATTTTCACTTTGTGATCAACAGTTTTTTTTTGTTATTAACAAAAATTTTATTATTTCGACATTGGGTTTTTATGCATGGGATTATTTTCCAATGAAAAGTAAGATGCAATTCCTAACTAATATTGTTGGGGATGCATAATGATGTTAGATTCGTTGATGGCTTTGAGTTAAGAGAATGGGAACCTTATGAATTAGATTAAAAGGATTAAGATAAACTAAATGGAATAAACACAATTGAAACTTACAAAGACGGGATTCGATTGATTTGAAAGATGAAAAATCCGAGAGGGTGGTTGTGGTTATTGCTGATCATCAATGGTGTTTCTAGGGATGAGTTTTTTTGAAACAGCAAAATGATAAAAGGAGGAAGAGACGTTTTGTTTTGTCAGTTCCCCGGTTCCGCCGGTTTTGTTCTCTAAAGGAATCGGCTAGAGTTTTCAAAGGGAACCGGTCAGGGGTTTAAACATAAAATAGTTTTATTTTTATAGAAGTTTATAATAATTCTATTTATTAGTGAAACTTTTTTTTTAAATGTGACATCTTTTATTTATTTATGTTTGTTGTATCCTTTATATTTTAGCCGAGAGAGTGCAACGAAAAATAAATAAATGAAACATAGAAGTAAATAGCCAATGCAAAGGAAATTAAATATATTTTGTCTCAATATACAATGCGATACAAAGAATGGGAAATACAATAGTAAATATAGAAAGCTAAAATAAAGAACACGTCTCCATGCAGGAACTTGATAATAGGATAAATGAGCATTAGGAGCGATATGATGATGACGATTAAAAAGGGGCTTAGGATCTCCAAGAGTGCTTCCATGAGGTGATCGGTGATTTTTTTGAGTGAGAGGGAAATTAAGAAGATTTGATTTTTGAAATGAATGATAGATGAAGAAGGAGAAAGAATTTTTATAATGGAAAGGATGTGCTGTTGGTTTATGGCAAAGGGTGAAGGAGGTTTTGAAATTTAAATGGTTTACGCTTGATACACAAGATTTAAAGTTTAGACATCATGTCTCGGACGAGGTGTGAATTTGATTTGAGCAAGAAGTCGCAGAAGTGTGCTAGTATTTATAAATAGAAATACGACACATAGCATATAGCATTTTTCCAAAAATTTCATATGTAGATCATAGACATAATGATCACCTAAGAAGGAAAGAAATAAAAGATTGTGTACCTTTTAGCAATATGAGTTTGCAATGCGGGATCATGGTCAAAACATTTTTTTAAATGCTTGTATAAATGTATATTGGGCCTCAAAAGAAAATATGTCCAAGAGATTTTTTTTAAAAGACGAGACAAGATAAAATTCTGACCAATTGGAAATTTTGTTTCTTTAAAAAATTTGACCAGACCCTCGGTTCTGTTACCTGAGCATTGATGGTTCTATTGATGAACCGAACCGGTGGAACCGGCTTGTTGGGCCAGAAAGGTATTTGATCCCAGAGTGCCAGTTTTATTCCTTGATCATCCATCATCGAGCTATTGTTGGAAAATAATTAATATAATAGATCTAAAAAATGATCGTAGTTTTCGAAGATTATTCGATCGTTTTTAAAGTTTTTAAAGTACAGTATACTCTAAAGAACTCCAATAACCTGCTCTGATACCAATTGTAAAAACTAGAAGTGAGGTTGAATAGTTTTTTCCAATTAACATTTTTTTAATCAAAAACATTTGGTTGATTATTTTTAGATCTATTATTAAAAGATGTAAATAATTAAGTTAGCAAGAACAATAATAATAAAGGATATGTGACAACGATATTTATAGCACTGTAGCAAAAATCGCGAGTCGCTGGCCGGGCGGTCGACCACCCTGTAGCATGTAATAGGTCTAGGCGCGATTAAAAATTTTATATATAAATTTCAAAGTTACTTGTATGAGATAGATACAACACTTTAAATACACTAAAATTAAATGAGTTCAAAGTTACATTGTTCAAAACATAGACATAAATAATAAAAGTTAACAGTTAACAATTCAAAGTCACATTGTAAAAAAAATGTTTGACTTTCGTTGACCGATTAGGCCGATTTTTGACCGATTTGACCGATTTTTTACCAGGCCGATTTTTCACCCGATTTGCCTTATTTTCCAAGGTGTATGGCCGAGTATCTTGGAATCGGCGATTACAAGGCCATCTAGACCAATTTTTGCAACATTGATTTATAGTGGTTCGACTACAAGGTCTCCTACCTTGCCCTACTCCACTCCTCGAGTCACCTACTCGAGAGTTCGAATCCACTAGACACCAATGCTCATTTTAACCAGCGGAGAAGCCTCACAGCGTCGCTTACACCTTTTAACGGTACAAAGCTAAATACCGGATTATTCCCACGGTAGAATCACACCGACACCTATTTTCCCTTTACATACTATCAAGGTTTAACTTATGTTTCACCCAGTAGGAACATGATACATTTTCACTACTTGCCCTCTATTAGGTACCAAGTATTACACCATGATTCACAACTATTTTACATAACATTTTCCTAAATAATCCTATCACTATATAATATACATTTTGGTTGAATATGATGAATGATGCTTCAAGATCAGTAGGTAGGTCTTTGTAACTTGAGAGACTCTTCCATAACATGAGCTTGGAGAGTTGATCTCGTGAGCAAAACCCGATAGAACTTCTCCTATTAAGAAATCTATCAAAACACTAAAACAAAAGAAAGCATGATTATAGATCAGTGTGTAACTGAACAAGGAAGAAAGAAACTATGTGAAAAAGGGTTGTTAAACAAGTGAAAATGAGTTACTATTTTAGACTGAGTTTTACTGTTTACTGGTTCTGCCGAATCCGTTTGAGTAACAGAACTGGCTTGTTAATGAACAGAACCGGCCTATAGTAATTAAATCCGAATTTTGATTTACAAGATCTTAAGAGATCATGTGTGATCTTATGAGATCATGTTAAGATTTGGTGAGAAAGATATGTTAACTAAGATGTAACTATGTTTGAAGATTTTAATGTAACATGTACATTTTTATTCTAAAGAATGTATTTTATGTAAGTGTTAATATGAAGGATGGTTTGATGAGTTAGAAAGTTATTGGTTTAGGACTCATGAATTTCATTTCTACTTTCGACAAGTTTATGTTTTGTCATTAACAAAACAAAGATAAATCGTAAAATATAAATAAACATTTTCATGGTTTATTTGTATTAACAAATTTAATGAAAAATTCTCGGTCAATTTTTAACGAAAAAATTTCGGTCAATTTTATTTAAAATTTTCGGTAAAAAAAATTTCGAATATTATTTGGATATTTTTAAATGTCTTTTTAGTATTATTGAACTATATCTTGAAAACTAAAAAATATAAAAACAAACTGTATATTTTTGAATAATTTTTAAATGAATTTTTTGTAAATTTTCTTAATTCATAAAATATTTTGAATATTAATGAATAATTTTTAATTGAAAAAATTATCGCTTACTTTAAACGTAAGAGGGTATTTATGTCATTTTGGGCCATTTGAACCTTCACTAAACGGTCAAACCAACAGAAAAGTTGGTCAAGGGACCAAACCCGATAAGGGTCGAAACCACAGGAAGAGGATCCGGGAAAAAAAGGTTTAGAAACTATTTTCATTAAACCCGACAGACCACAGAGACCATTTATGCAATTTTTTTTTTGAACGGCGACTTTATTAGAACCACTAGCAAGAAGCTAGTAAATTACAAATGAATCAAAAAAGGGTGTTGAAGCCAACTAACCCAATTCAAAGTTCTATTACATCTAGCTACACGCCAATAAAAAGAGCGTAAAACAATATTATCGAAAATAGTATCCTTTCGGGGAATAGGAGACGCAAAAAGAAATTGGTTCTTGAAGTTCCAAAGGCTCCACCAAGAAACGTAAAACACGCCTTCCAACACCTCTTTCGTCTTAGAACCTAAACGGATAGATTTGAACCAAGAGAGCCAATCTTCGTACGACTCATAAGGATGAACATCCAAATTCAACCATCTACAAATTAACTTTTGAATATCTTTCGCCACAGAGCAACCGAAGAATAAATGGGACGAATCCTCGAGCACGTGATCACAAAGAGGACAAGCCAAAGACGGAAGCGAGACATTTCTACGAGACAAATTCGATCTAGTAGGTAAACGATCGAGATAAAGTTTCCAAGCAAAAACGTTTACCTTAATCGGAATACTTTTAATCCATCGAGTAGGAACTTCCATTTTAGGGAGAAAAGCCTCATCTAACATAGATCGAACATCCTTGACTTGAAAAACACCATCGCCATTTAAGTCCCAAAACCATCTGTCATCCATATTAGATAAAATAACCGTATCAAGTAATAACGAAAGCTGATCAAGTTGTTGTGACTCTACACCTCCTCGGACATGACGACGAAAAGAAGAGGAGATAGACGTATTCATCTTATCAGCAACCGATATGTCTTTATTCTCTTCAAGAGCAAACAAACGAGGAAAAGAAAGCTTGAGAAGATTATCGCCAATCCAAAGATCTTTCCAAAAGCTTGTACCTGTACCTTTTCCCACACGAATCTTACAATGAGAAATGAGATCGACACCTTTGACTTTAAGGGAGTTAACTTCTGTTATGATGGAGCTCCATGTCGAATTGAAAGCAGCAGAAAGAACATGACCATTCAAGCCATGTAAAGCTGATATAATTCGGGACCATAAGGAGTTATCATGAGAAAGGTAGCGCCATACCCACTTGAAAAGAAGAGCCCGATTGAGAGCGAAGAAACTAGAAACTCCCAACCCTCCGAATTTCTTAGAAGCAAGCACCTTAGACCATTTGACCCAAGCAATCTTTCTATCACCCTCTTGAAAGCCATTAAAAAAATTCCTACGCAGACTCTCCATATAATTAAGAACAGATTTGGGAACCTTGAAAATCGACATGTTGTAGATAGGAGTGGAGCCAAGAACCGATTTAAGAAGGGTAAGACGACCCCCGACAGATAAGGTATTAAGTTTCCACCTAGACAACCTCTTCTTCATCTTATTAATCGTCTCGTCCCAAGCCTTTTTAGAAGACATATTATCTCCTACTAAAATACCCAAGTATTTAAAAGGAGCTTTCATTATCAAACAACCAATAGACTTAGCAGCTTCAGCCACACAATTATCTGGGATACCGACACCAAGAAGATGACTCTTCTGAATATTTATTGACATACCAGAAAGTAAGGAGAAGCATCGAAGAATATTCATGATACCCTTTAAGTTAGAATGAGACCACTCACCAATAAATACCGCGTCGTCGGCGTAGAATAAATGAGACAACGTAGTAGAAGGGTCAATCTTGTATCCTTTGAAAATTCCCGCTTCAACTGCCCGGGAAAATGATAAGTGGAGAGACTCCATAATGAGTAAAAACAAAAAGGGAGCTAAGGGGTCCCCCTGTTTCAAGCCTCGGTATAAATGAAATTCAGTAGTCGGACTCCCGTTAACTAAAATAGAGGCCTTCCCTGAAGACAGACTTCCACGAATCCATGAACGCCATTTAGGACCGAATCCAAAAGAGATGAGAACATCATCAAGATAATCCCATCTAACGGAATCATAAGCCTTGGCGAAATCGACTTTAAAAATCATGGCTTGTTGCTTTTTAAGTTTGCACCGAGCTAAGATTTCATTGATAATAAAAGGACCATCGAGAATCTGTCTATTAGGAAGGAATGCAGTCTGAACATCTGAGATGAGATCCGAAATAACCAAGGAAAGCCGAGAAGCTAGGATCTTAGTAACGACTTTGTAAAGGCTTCCAATTAAACTGATGGGACGGTAGTCACTAACAACTTTCGGATCAAGAACTTTAGGGATGAGGGCCACAAACGAAGAGTTGCATCCAATAGCAAAATCTCCATGATCAAAAAACCATTTCACAGCTATGCAAAAGTCATGCCCAAAGTGGTCTTCTTATCTTAACTCACATCTAAGTAATTTAAGTACTGTTTATAATACATGTTTTATATCCATATGTTTGTGTTGGTGATGGATACCAACACCGATCATAGCATCTTACCTACTCTTAGTCGTCCTTTATACCCATAATATAATTAAAAAGTTTATTTTTGTTCGTCAGTTCACTAGAGATAATAATTGTACTTTTGAATTTGATGTCTTTGGTTTCTCGGTGAAGGATTTCTTGACCCATCATATTCTATTCATATGTGATAGTTCGGAAGATCTCTATTCGGTTACTCAACCTTCTCTTATCCCTCATGCTTTTCTTTCTGTCAGTCCCACTACGTGGCATCGACGCCTCAGACATACCGGTGAAGATGTGCTACGTTCTCTTGTTTCTCATCAGTTTATATCGTGTAATAATGAGAAGTCTCCACATGTTTGTCATGCTTGTCAGCTTGGCAAAATGTGAGACTTCCGTTTTCAAGTTCCAATTTTATAATTACTCGTTGTTTTGAGATTGTTCACTCAGATATTTGAACTTCTCCTATTGTTAGTTTTGGTGGTTTTAAATATTATGTGTTATTTCTTGATCATTATTCTCATTATTTTATGGATT
>BQNB010029665.1:39780-55557 GCA_026074375.1 Tanacetum coccineum
CCATCTAAACGACATTTCAACAATAAAGTCAAATAAAAAACATCTTCTAGGAGGAGAAGAACCGAATATAGTCTCATAAGTTGATTGTTGTTGTAATATAAATTGTTAGAAACACCAACTAAGTTATACGTAATATAAATTGTTATAACTTAGATTTATAAGTTGATTGTTGTTGCAAATATTTGCTATGTTATAATAGATATAGAACTTTAAAACAAATCTATTCCTCAATGTCTTAATATTTTTCACCGGTTCAATCGAATGTAGAAAATAAATCGGATAAATTATGACATCATGCAACATTACATATTAAATATAGAAAATAATATACATATGTATCGAACCGGTTCGACCCGACGGTTCAACCGGTTGACCCGGTGAACCGATGATTAAACCGAGTCGATTAAAAAACCGGGTTTTAAAACATTGATTAATACACAATATTGTTAACGCGAGTCTGTGAATCCTCAAAGACAAAAAGCTACAAAGTAATTCTTGTAATTTGCATATTTTATTAGAATTTGCAAAATTGACTTTTTAGCTATCATATCCATATTCTAAACCTACACCCAAATGTCAAATAATTAGGGTGCCTTGATTTGTTATATGATTGAAAGAGAGTGAAAAAAAATATACAGTATATTAAAAGTTGCTTGATTTATATATTGGGATATAAATTTGAATTGAAATTTATAGTTATTTTGTATTAAAATAGTGAACTGCACATCTAAAACATCATTTGTATAAAAGTTTTTTTTAGAGATACAAGAAATTAAAAGAAAAATAAGTTATAGGTAATAAAATAATATAAAAAGAAGAAACAGAATGTGTATAGAGGTGGATTAGACAAAAGGTGTCCTCTTTGTATTTGTCAATCCTCTTATATTGTGTTGTGTCCAAAATTTTATATTATATATTTTAACCAAACAAATAATTTCCACTTTAGCAAACACCCCTTTATTTCATCCTTATTTCTAACCCAAGCAAAAAAATCTGGATACCAAACGGGATCTTAATGCCTATCCAACTTTTGAGAGGAGATATATGAAACTAAGCCCGAGCAAAATCAATCGATAATCGAACCAAACCGAAAAACTGAGTTGTACCGATCCAATCGAAAACGAACCAACCTTATTCGATTCTGTTTTTATATATTTATGGTTTTCGGTTCGGTTTGGTTGGGGTCATAACCGAAAAAAATATACCTAAAATTGCCTTTTTACAATGATAAAATAAATTGCCATAACTTCCGATATATATAGAAGAACAACAAAGTTTAAACAAAAAGTCAGGATGGCCGAGTGGTCTAAGGCGCCAGACTCAAGTTCTGGTCTTCGAAAGAGGGCGTGGGTTCAAATCCCACTTCTGACACGTATCATTTTTTTCTTTTCTTTTTTCATTTTTAATCCTCATCATCACTACCTGTTTCCTTTATTTTAGGCATTCATTTCATTTGATTCACTCATGGCATCTACTCGTTCACTCTTCACATCACTCATCAGGTACATACTTTTTAACCCACTTTTAATTTTATAAAAAACAATTTCTTACAACATTTTTTTTTAATTATTTTTTGAAACCCTAGGAATTGTACTAGGCAGACCCAGGTCAGATTTGTATCTTCTTCGGTACCGAAACCGGAGATCGTGTACGACGAGTCTCCGGTTTCGGCTACTGAAGAGGAAAGTGGTGGGGACAGTGATGATTTGAAGAGTAGGATATTTAGGCTGAGACTGCCCAAGCGTAGCGCGACTAATGTTATTGAGAAATGGGTTAATGAAGGGCGGGAGGTTAAGGTTGAGGATTTGCGAGGGATTGGGAAGGAACTGAGGCGGTCCAGGCGCTATAAACATGCTCTTGAGGTTACACTTTACTTGTTTTTTTGTATCGAATTTTGCGAGTTATGTGATATACATTGCTTAGGGGGTGTTTGTTTCAGCTTATATATCAGTCTTATGGCTTATTTTGAAGTTTTCGGCTACGAAGTATGTCATTTTAGACTTATATGATCAAGTTAATTTATATAGTACATTGCTTAAGTACACAGTATTTGAAATCCTAGGTTGAGCTTTGTTTAAGCTTATTTGCGGGCTCACGAGCTTATGTGATTTTGCCTTATATTTCATAAGCTCAAAATTTCTGGCTTATTTTGGGACCTATGGGCTTATTTAAGCCCATAGCTTACTATATATATAGTAAGCTTATATAAGTCCATAGCTTACTATATATATAGTAAGCTTACATAAGCCCATAAGGCCCAAAGTAAGCCGAAAAAGTTGAACTAATGAAAAATAAGCTGAAATCACATAAGCTCATAAGCCCACAAATAAGCCGAAACAAACACCCCCAATTGCAACCAGATTTTATGGTTCAAGATACATTGTCATTACATAAGTTTGTTGCTTATAATCAGGCATGAAGTTAATTTGAAATGAAAACACGAATATTGCCCCTAAACTCCGTTGCCAAAAGTAAGATCTTTCAAGACTTAATGAAGCAACAGCTTATAAGATTGAACTTTGATGCTGTTTTTTACTCGTATGAGTTTGTCCTGTTCGTAGGTTTGCCATACTAAAAATGCTAGTAGATGTAATGTTCGAATTCGAGAATTAGTGCAAATTCAATGTTTTTGTGTGATTGCAACTGATTTTATACATTAGCAAATCCATCTTGTTTTGATTATTTGAACACGTAAGGCGTCTGCGAGCAAATTGTCCTGAATTTACATCAGATTTCTAGTGTATATAGTATGTTAAATAGAGCATGAACTTAGTTTGACATGAAACACAACAATGTCGCCCATTGCTGAATGTTAGATATTAAAACACTCTGAGCGTGTCCTGATCGTAGGTAGGTTTGTCATACTAAGAATGCTAGTAGATGTGATGGTCCAGTTCGAGAATTAGTGCAAATTCAGTGGTTATGTGTAATTACAGCTGATTTTATACAATAGCTAATGCATCTTGTTTCATTTTTTTTCACGTAAGAGGTATGCAAGCAAATTGTCCTGAACATAGTTTGACATCAGTTTCCGAATGTTAGATATCATGCTAGGGACGAGTTTGGGATTGCGTATTATAACTGCATATCTGCTTGTTGTGTTTTGGTACAACAGAGAAGTGGTTTTGTGGGTTTATGGGATTGCTTTTCTCCAAACTGTTTGGCTGATAGCAGATAGACAATTTTTATAAGAAATCCCAAACACCCCGAAAACCCTCCAAGTTTCTGTATGTGATTAACCTTCTAAGTTCTAACGTGCTATGAGTTGATACAATGAGGACTGGAAAAACCTTGGTAATTTCATGGTTGTTAAGTCATAATTACTTATCCTGCTGTTAGCCATGAATGTTCAGATTAGTGTTTCGTTTTTTCTATGGTGAAAGAGAAATTATAAGCATAATCTCATTCGGAAATCGGAGCTAGAGTAATAAACTTACAACTTTAAGCTACTAAACCTACAACTTGAACTTGCTTTGTTGACACTTGAAAAAGATCACTTGCCCTGACAATGACGATCAAGCTAAACTACACCTTGCAAGCCATTATCCTTGATAATCTGAAACTTCTTAAACTTGAGCATGAAACTTCAAGATTACGAACTTGAACATAAACTTTGAGATTGTAAACTTGACCAGCAACTCTGCTCCCTTGTGAATTTGAAACCTTTGCCACTTGAAGATAAACTTTAAGGTTCAAAACGTTATTAGCCACTTTTAAGCCTTGTGAATGTGAAGCGCTTGAAAGGGTAATGTACTACTATAAGCGGATGTTTACTTTGAGGCATGTACTTCATGTTTTTTTAACAATGGGTAACTTTTATTTGGGGCACGTAATTCTTTTTTTTTTTTTTCTATCAATGGGTAACTTACTTTTATTTGGGGCAATTACTTTATTTTTACCCAACAATGGGTAACTTAAAAAGCATCTATAAGGGGAACATACTTTTTAAAACCATGACAAAGATGATTTTACCACAAGTACGCTACCCTTTCAAACAAAAAAATTGGTAAGTACATTGCCTTCCAAGCAATGTTTATTTATAAGGAAACTATGGCCTATAGCAGGTTGCCTGTTTATACAAGTTTTCCTTCTTTATCTCTAGTTAACTGTTTTGTAAAGTTGTAATGTTTTGAAGATCTTTACATGTCAGTACACATCCTAGTCGGACATTATATTACTGATAGTATAACGAGCAAGAATAATTGCACTTGCAGTTGTCGGAGTGGATGGTTTCACGCGGAGACTTTGAATTATCCGACTCAGACTATGCCTTCCGAATTGACTTGATGACCAAAGTTTTTGGTATAGACGCTGCTGAACGCTATTTTGAAAGTTTACCTCCAACTGCTAAAACAATTGAATCTTACACTGCTCTTCTTCACTGTTATGCTGCATCAAAACTAACTTCAAAAGCCGAGGACCTCTATGAAAGAATCAAAGAGTCTAACCTTCCATTAAGTGCCATAACATACAACGAGCTAATGACGTTATATATGTCAGTTGGGCAGGTTGAAAAGGTCTCTTCTGTTGTTGAAGAACTAAAAAATCAGAATGTTTCTCCAGATATATACACTTACAACTTATGGATAAGTTCTTGTGCTTCGTCTTTGAAGATCAATGAAGTTAGAAACATTCTTGATGAAATGACAAATTCCTGTTCGAGTGAGAGTTGGGGAAGATATGTGAAGCTTGTGAAGATATATTTAACATCTGGTCAACTTGTGAATTCAGAAGTCAACTCTGTGGTCGAAAGTGAGAAGGGCATTACACAAAGAGAATGGATAACTTATGATTTTCTTATTATACTGCACTGTGCTTTGGGAAATAAAGATACACTTGATCAAATATGGAAATCTTTAAGAATGATGAACCAAAAAATGACAAGTAGAAACTATGCTTGCATACTATCTGCATATGTGATGGTGGGCCATTTCAATGAGGTTGGAGAAGTGATAGATCAATGGAAGACGTCTGCCACAACCGACTTTGATGTTGCTGTATGTGAAAGGCTTGTTAAAGCGCTTGAAGAAGTTGGGTTGACTGAAAAGGCAGAAGCTTTTCGCATTTTATTGAGCGAGAAAAAGTGTGACCCACAATAATCTGGTGCGAGTCTGTTGTTGTGCTTTTGGGGCTGAAACTTGGCAATTCAACACGAGCAATAGATAATAAGCTTTTATTTGGCAAATGGTTACTGAACTATTTTTCATGTTTCTGCTTGCTTTTTTTTACGCCTTAAGGAATTGCTCATCATTGTTTGCTTGTTACTTGCTTTAACGGCGAAACAAGTGCTGTTTTCAGTTTTCACTTTGATTTTGTTCATCGCACATCAGCTACAGAAGTTTCCTGAAGACTTTAGAGATTTATTTAGTCTTGCAACATTTCTTTGTATATGGCATCTCGTTTAACCTGTTTGCTATAACTTGGTAAAACAAGTTAAATGTGCTACCGGATCGACCCATCTAGGGGTGTGCACGGTTCGGTTTGGGTCGGTTTTTGGCTAAAACCGAAACCGAACCGAAATATTCGGTTTTTATAAAACCAAAAACCGAAACAGCTCGGTTTTTGGCGGTTCGGTTTTTTCGGTTTTTTCGATTTCAAACCGTTTATATTTGGTTGTGGCTAATTTATATTAATTTACTTATTTTACGTAGAAAATTGTTTTTTATCCAATATGAGTCTGATAATGTTTACTCAAATCTCAACAATTTTTATTGTCATATATGTAATGATATATTGTCAAGTAAACACACGTACATGACAACACATATATAAACATTAATATATATATATATATATATATATATATATATATATATATATATATATATATATATATAATATATAATTATATATATTAATATAAAAAGTATATAAAAATATTTATATATATATAATTATAAATTGGTGCCCACAATACAATAATAGAATTTATAATATTGGATTTATTATTTATTTATTTATATTATATTAATTATATATTATTATAAAACTGGTTCGGTTCGGTTCGTAATTTACGGTTCGGTTTTTGGACGAAAACCGAAACCGAACCGAAATTTTTCGGTTTTTGAAAAAGTAAAAACCAAACCATCGGTTTCTAGTTTCGGTCGGTTTTTTCGGTTCGGTTTTCGGTTTGGTTTAGGTTTTTTCGGTTTTTTCTGCTCACCCTACCATTTACCTTTATTTATACATATATTTCTGTAACTTTGCGTAAAAACTTTAAGAGAGTCGGATAAATTCTAGTTGTTTTACAAATGGCTCGGTAGGTTTACACACCACTAATCTTGTATCCCCGCACCATCAATCATTAAGAAGTGAAAAAAGCTGCAATGCCTGAATCGATGGACCTCTCCTACCAAACCTCACCCACTTTTCTTGTTTACTTCTCGTGTTTATCTTGAAACTATAAACCCAGAACAAAATCAGATCCTCAAAGTTTGTAAATAATCTTCAATTAAAAATTCCAAAATATCATATCTTAAAAATTAATGGCCCGTTTGGTAGAAGGGTTTTTATGGGTTTGGGCTCATAGTTGGCTTAAATCAGTTGTTTGGTATGTTGTTTTTAATCTGACACAAGGTATTTACTCTAGAATCTTAATCCAGACACCATTGGTGGGTTTTCAAAACTTTGCCCAATCAAAATTTTCCTTTCATTTCATGAAAAATTTCAACCACACGTTTATTTTATTTTTTTGTACTTCTAATTTTTTTAATTCACACAAATGTATAAACAAATATATAATTTAAATAATAATTAATCTTCTCTCTCATTCATTTCTTTCAAGCGAAAAATTTCGCAGTGCCCATTTGGGTTTCGTGTTATTTTGAAATGACACTGACAAAAAAAAAATTCAAAATACCCATGTAAATCGCCCCCCAGCGCCAAAATCGCACCCACCCCCCCCAACCCCCCCCCCACCCGTGATCTACATTGTCCACATGTCGTGCTATAATCCATTTTGTGTTATTGAAAAAAAAAAAATAAATAATCGCGCCCACCCCCCCCCCCCCCCCCCCCCCCCCCTCCCGCGATTTACTTTAAAAAAAAACAGTCCGTTAGGTATAATATTTGGGTTTAAGGGTATCGTCATGCTTATTTATTGATCTCAAGGCATTTAGCTACGATTTAGATACGTCTCAAATGTTATATTTAAAAAAATTTTATTTTTGTCAATTTGTGTAATCTTTTGATGAACTCTACTTAATGAATAAAGATTTAATAAAAATAGTTTTAATATGCCTAAGATACGATGGTGCAAAATGTGTCAGTTTTTCATTTTGTAAAATATTTAATTTTTTTTTACAAATTTTAAATCTAAATTTTTTTAATTATAAAAGTTGAAATTGAAAGCATAAAAGTTGAAGAGATTCATTAAAAAGCATTACAACATGAAAATCACCAGAGTACATGGCCAACCTTATTTAGACGATATGAAAACATAAAAACAACAACACACAACGACATACATGGTTATCAAACTGGTGTTAAGCAATAATTGTTTTACATGTCTCTGTAGTTTGCCATCAATTGACGTTTTTCTTCCATGCTCCTTAGCAACTCATCCCTGACGCTTTTCAAGTATACACATTTTTTCATGTCCCCCCCAGTCATGCATCCTAGGGCGTACTTGCCATAGTCGACAAGTGCGTGATCGTGCAAAACCATCAGATTGTTAATTTCAACCCTACGATCCGTAAACCTATCAGCAAAGCGATGCATCAAAGCTAAAATTTGTTCCTCCAAAATAGCTTCTTCATCAATTGCTTCTTGTAGTTTCATAAGGACAGTTAACCTAACGTTTTCTGGGTTACTAGCCATGGTAGAAATTGAAAAGATAAAATTAATAAGTTGTGTGAATGAAAAAAATGTTTGTGAGTAAGAGTGCTTAAAATATGTGTCTATTTATAGTCAATTAACTTGACAGATACTTTAGTAAATCGCGTGTAATTTGAAGTGATAGACAACATTGTCATTGAGTTGTCTTATATGTTACAGTTAAAAAATTTGTGTTGTCAAATCATGTTGTAATTCACGTGAAATGTGCAGGATAGAACAGCATTTGATTGAGTAGTTTTTTTTGATGCATCTGAAAAAAAAGGTAATTGATTCATATAATATATTGAAAAAACAGATACATAGCAATCAAACCACATACAATCTATTTGATTGGCAACCTTCTTTAACACAACTGGAAACAAAACAACAACAAACAATAGGAACACACATGGTTGGCCTTGTGGTATTTAGCAACAAAATTTTATAATCTATATTGCCATGTAATTGTAAACGAAGTTTTGCTTTGCAGAAATGCTTCTCAACAATTGTTGTCTTGTTCGTAGAATGAGTTTAGGTAAGGATATCTGCTTCAAGTGTCATTAAAGCCATGAAACCGTAGGTATTACGGCTTGTTGTAGGCAGAGTTTGCAACCTTGTTATTTGTAACGAACGGATATTCATTTCCTCTGTATAACGTGTTAAGTTGCACAACAATTGATGTGCTAGTGTTTCCTCAGCTTGAATCTCCCTTTGTAGTTTTGAAACAATTGCTTAACGTGCCTCATTTTCTTCATAAGCCATGTAGTATGTTAGCGGAGAGAAGAAATGTGTGTATGAGAGACAAGTTTCTATTGTAGATGATAGCCTAGTTGATATAGGGGAAATAGCATGTGAGGTCTGTGTCACGAGACTGAAATAGTCAAAAAAACACTGACATATATCGTATAATTATTAGTGCTAATTGTCATTTTCATTCAACACGCATTAACAACTGTCATTCACTTGTTTTAATTAAGAAAAAGATGAACAAAAAGTGTACATTGAAAAATCATTGTTAATACATATTGAGTTACATGAATATTATTACAAATGATTCTTCAAATGTTTTTGTTGAACTTGTTTTTATTTTTCCGTTTCTGCATTTGATGTAGATAGCTTAGTGATTCATCTTCTTGTTTTTTATTGACTTTCTGAAATGATACCTCCGAATGATTCTTCCTTTGATCTATTGTTGTGAATGAACATAGAGCTTAGATCTATCTTAGGACATGATACCTTGGTTTCCTCGTATTCAAAGTGTTCTTGTTCCGCCCATTCAACCATTTGGTCGGAAGTGTAATCATTTTGTGTTTCCTGCCTTATAATTCCTTCATTTTCACTTGAATAGTCAGTTATGACATGGTTCATCATTTCTGCCAAGCTAGAATTAGGGAAAATGTATTTGTGTATAACAAAATTGACACCAATATGGTCAATGTAGATTTCCAATTTGTACTGCGCTGAACATATATCAAACATGACATGCATATCATAGTTGTTTCTAAGCTTAACGGTTACTGAAAATCCATTGTGTGGTATTTTATAAAAAAGAGCATGAATGTTTGTACCTACAATATTTAACAAATATTCTTTCAGATCAGCTAGTTTCATTTTTGGAATGTTGATGTTGAATGTTCCACCGTTGGCGTACATCGTGTTATTCGTTTCATCGAGCACCAACTGACCACTATTATGAACCACAAAATTGAAAACGGTTTGCGTGTAGGGTGTATGAGGTTTTGTTTTATTAATAAAACCTAGTTCACCAAGTAATTCATAGTAATCAAACTTTTTTTTTTGCATTTGATGTAGATAGCTGAGTGATTCTTCTAGTTTTATTTCAGTTTCCTTAGAAATGACACCTGCAAATGATTCTTCCAAAGAACCATCGTTTGGAATCAACACCGTGCTTAAATCTATTTGAGTATGAGAAATGAAAATCTGGAGCTTCCCAACAACTTTTGCAATGTCATACATAACATTAGTATGATAATCATTCTTAATTTGTTTCATACCTGATAATGCGTAGTTTGGTGGCAACATGTAGTAAAGAGTATTGAATTGTCTTGGTATTTTCCATTTTAGATAGCTAACCATATCTTCAAAACCCATTTGTGGAACGTAAATATTAAGTAATGAACCATGTTGGTAGGGTTAGGGGGTAAGTTTAAATTCTCCCTTTGTGATTAACATCGAACACGAAAGTAGTATTTGATGAAGTCAACATCTTTGGATTGTAAGAATGTTTAATTGAAATTGAATTTATGGAAAAATAGGAGTTAGTATACTGGTAAGTAATAATAAATGTGAATTTTTACACTTGGTACCCATCCATTTTTTTTCATATAACAAATTATTTATTGTTACACACTAGAACAAGGACATTACATGCTACAAAAAATAATCAATATATCAATTATTATTAATGTCAGTGACTTGTCAAGTCAAGTATATATTTGTAGTGATTGTGTTTTCCAATATAACATTGGTTTGTCATATATATATGATAAATCGCGTACAATGGTACGTGATCCACTTAGTGTCAGGGACTTGTCAAATCAATGTTTCTATTATGTGATTTATCTGTCCAACTTTTCATTGATTTGTCAAATTCATGACATAAATTGTCTACAATAATAATTTGTATACTTGTGTCTGTGACATGTCTAGTCATTTGTTGCCATAAAACATGTTTTTTAGTTCTGTTCATATTTGTAATAAATTACAGTAGATATTATTGTCATTACCCTTTATATGTGTAGGATTTAAACAATATTTATAGATATAAAGTTTAATTAGTAATGCAGTGTTTATTGTAGGTACATAAATAATTGAATTGAAATACAAATATATTACATCACTAAAATGACACATTAAAATTTAACAACAAACCAACAAAAAGCATAATAACATACAATTTTCTAGAACCCAACGAGTAATCAACTAATTGAACCATTCGTGTTATACATCTAGATGTTCCGCATCATACTGCTGAAGTTGTATGTTCATGAAATAATAAGTAGACATTTAGATGATACCGTGTAATGTCCAGTGTATAGGTTGAGGAAGGTGAATTGCAAAATGATGGTCGTAATGGTTGTGATTGGGTATGGTGTTTGACAGTAAAGGTTGTGATGGGTATGTGGTGTCAGCCATATTGTTGGATGTGTCGACGTTAATATTATGAAATTGTTGTCAGACTGTTGACAGTCTGGGTTGTTGAAAGATGGTTGGTTGTTTTTGTATAAATTGTTGATCATTTGTGTGTAACTTTGTTGACAGGCGCTTGAACGACAAGGGTAGACCAGCATGATTACGTCGTGTCCCGTTTGTGTGCATCTGGTACAACGTATTATTCTTGGCTCCTCTCCTTGAGATTTTATACGATTTGTATTTTTAGGACGTCCAGGTTGTGGGTTGTCCATGCGAGGTGAGGAATACTTTTTAATAATACTCCTGGAAATTTCCCATTGTTGATATTTCCAAGGGAATGAATTGAGTTCAGAATAAGATGGCTTGATATTTTGGTTTTTATAAACCAATCTGCCACAAAATTCACACAATCCGTCAAAAACCCAAAAAACGTTTTTATACGCTATTACTGACCACAAAGGCACGGAAAGCCCTGATAGTTGCCATTTACGACATCCACAATGCCCTGTTTGTAAGTTGACCTCACGGATAAGTACTGACCGTTGAAACTCTCGTATGATATGCGATAACGACCTTTAAAAAACCGATGTCACACTTTTCCACTTTTTATTTCCACTTTGTTTTGCTGCCCCAATCAGTTATTTCCGTACGTCATATTTGGCTACAATGGTAGATAAACAAGAATGAATATAGAAGTTGTTATCAACGAAAAAATAGTTGTATATTATGTTTTTGTAGAATAATACCTGCCAATTGTCGACGTTTATAGTACCATTCTTGCACCATCGCACGGTACGTCTCCGCTAACTTTAAACAAACGGTGCATCTTTTCTATATATTACACTACAAGCATTGGCAACTCCACACATATTGATGACATATAATTAGTAACGCAGCTAGAGGCAATGCTCTCTGTGACCATCTTGATGACCAGCATCTACAAAGCTTTTTCATGTGCATCAGCTGAACAATTTGTAGTGTGTTCATGTTTGTTTGCAAGTCTTACTCGTTGTAAAACGCCTTGCATATGCTCCAAAATAAACCTTTTCTTTTTTTGTTTTTCAATCCTAAGTTCATCATAAGATGACGACAACATAGCAATGAATGGCTAAATGGAATATCTTTTCTATGCCAAAGCTTAGCAGCCTGCCTACAGATATGAATACAATTGGGATATCAACCAATGCATTCTTTTATGAAGCGGACATCCCCATGACAACATGGACTGTTCCCCCCCTTTGCAGATACCAAATGCAATTGGCACAATCTGATTGTTTCCATCCATGGCCACAGCTACGAGATTTGTCCCCTTGTATAGACCCTTTAAATGCGCAGCATCGATCATAAGCACCGGGCGTAGATAATTGAGGAACGTACGAATCTGTAATAAAAGATTATAAACATACTTTTATGATGTAATAGAATTTTATTATATAGATTTTGTGAGCAACACTTACCGAAGCACCAATTGCAATGAATAACATCTCGAAAACTCCGTTATCGTCTGTTTTGATACGTGTTACTGTCCCTTGATTTTTTTTCTAGGTTATAACAATAATACGGGAGCATTTCAAATGCTTCGTATGGTGAACCCCTCACCTGTTGTATACCGTAGTGCTTCCCTTTCATTGCTTGTTGGTAAGAAATATGTATTTTATATTCTGATAGAATATCTAGTTGTATATCTTTCCCTCTTAAAACACGTGACCTATCTTGTAATTTTGGAGTAAGAAGGTGACCAATGACTTTTTTGTTTGCATTTCGATGGTTAGGATATGTTTGAGTCTTGGAACAAGTGTGAACATCATTAAGATATGTAATGTAATATTTCTTTGTATTATCCCACAGGGTCGCCCGGAGATACCAATCGCATTCAGCAAAATTATAACATTTTAAGTAACATCTTTCCGGGTCTGACCTGTCTGTTAAAAATTGAAAACCTTCGCTTAAAGCTTTCAACCTAACAGCCAAGATCAAAGATTCTTTGTTTTACCCTTTTCAACTTCTGATTGTTGACTATACTGCTTTGAAATAATAGGTTTTGCCTTGTAAACTGGTGTATCTGGAATTTCAGGCTCAAATGACAAGAACTTTTGCCATTTATGGATTTTGTTTTGGGGATTTTCATTAACCACATCATCTATGTTATAATCGTTTGATCTGAAGTCAAATGAGGATTCAGGATTTGAAAAATGTGGCTCATTTTGCAAGTGTAGGGAGTCGTTCATATGAAAATCATTTTGGCCTAAATCAACAGATAAACCATTGTTTAAAAAAGACGTTTTGTTATAACTATTATTCAAATGAGACGATGGTATTTCTTGATTAGATGGGCCTTCGTTTTCTAAAGTTGGTGATTCAAAAAAATTAAAGAACATATTTTTTTGATTGTTTTTCTGTTCAGCAACAAACAAATGTGCGAATTCATCATTGGAGTTACAAGCACACTCAACAAAATTTTTTACCTCAGCGTCGTCTGTGATATCAACAGCAAAGTCAAATGACGAGAGCTTAAACGATAAGTTTATCACAGCATTTGCTTCCAACTTGAATTTCTGCATCACCATTTCATGTAACATTGAGTATGTCAAATATTCTGACAGTATGGAACCGCGTTGTGTTTCATTAAAATGAATTAAGCACTTGAAGTTTTTTAAGTTTGACGACATTTTTCTTAAGGTTTAGTTTAGAATGTTATGAATACATATTCGTTTCAAGAATTATATATCAACCTTAAAAAATGTAGATCGCGCAAAGTTATGCGTGATATACTTAATGTCAGAGAGTTGTCCTATCGACGCTTTTAATTAAAAGTTAAAAAATGTAGATCGCGCAAAGTTATGCGTGATATACTTAATGTCAGAGAGTTGTCCTATCGACGCTTTTAATTAAAAGTTAAAAAATGTAGATCGCGCAAAGTTATGTAGTTAAAAAATATTTTTTTAACCTAGAAAACTTATTCTCCCTATACAAGCATCAAAATTTTCCCTTATAAATAGCCCTCACCATTTCCTCAATTTGTCACACAACTTCTTATTCCAACTCTCTCAAATGGATTCCAATTTCAATAACGAAAATGAACCATGGGAATTCAGTCTAGATATAGATGATTCCGATCTTCAGTTAACACCCGTTCTGCATTCCTCAACCTCAAACCCAGTTAGGATAATACCCGGTCCTGCGGGTCTTGTTCAGCGAGCCAAGCTGCTTAAAGAAAATGTATTTATTCTTGATCCGGATGGGGCTTTAATGTCGACACAAGAATATATGCAGAAAGTTGTTGAGGATGTGGGTGAGGATGTTGATTTTAACAGTGGGGCGTGGGTTAGCGCCACTAACTATGTGAATGCATCTGGTGGCACTGTAACTGGATGTTTGGGAGACATCGATAACTTTCTTAAAAAGGGAAAACTGGAACAAGTTGTTGCAATCGTCAAGTCTTGTTCTTCGAATGCTCTTGGAGATTTAAATGTGACTTTGAAAGATCTATCGGGTACAGTACCTGGAATAATAAACTACAAACTCCTTGATGTGGGTAGTTATGGAAAGGATATTACTGTAGGAGCTGCAGTGATACTTGCTAATGTCTCATTTTTTACTCATAAACCATCAAAGCATTACCTTAACATTACAAAAAGAAATGTGGTTGAGGTTTTCCGTAAGGATACAGTTCTTGGAAGTGGCAGTGGTTAACCTTAACATTATTATGTAATGTTTTTTATTATTTATTTAATGTTTTTATTATATATGTAATGTTTTTATTATATATGTAATGTTTTTATGACACCTAGCCCTCTTATGAAATAACAAGCAATTGATTCTCCCTATAAAAGCATCTATTATCGTTAAGAACATGGTAACTTATCAAACACACACATACACACTATTAATATGAAGATGGTGCCAAAACCCGTGGCAAACTATATTGGGTGATAAAACCTTTATCAGAGACTTGTCAACTCAAAGATTATATATTCTCATTAAATTGACAACTTATGTAAATCGCTACAAATACAAGGTGATCTAGTCCATGTCATTGACTTGTCAGTTTATTATATATAACTTGTCGGTACATTCATAAGAAATTCAAAGAAATCAAAGGACAAATATTACCCAAAAAACAAACATATCTACGGACGTATATTCAAAGAAGTTCAAAGTAATATACAATATTATTTAACTCAAAGTGTTAGGATTTCAACATTCAACACATAGAAAATTAAAAATTAATCATAACCACATTCTCTAGTATCCTCACACCTACACATATACAAATCTTCACACATCTCATTTCTCATTCTCTCAAAAAAATGTTGAGGATTACCGCGCACAATTGGCTTTGTGTCAGTACACAAACGAGAGATTAACCAACATGTGATGATTCCACAGTCTGAGTAGTTGGTTTGTTGATGGATATCTATACCCAAACCATCATTGTATGAATACTGAAAATTATGGGTTGGTCTAGCTTCATTTAGACAACCACGATCTGCCAAAATGTTATTAACCACGGGGGTCCAACATTCAATTAGTCCCGATAACAGATTCTTGCTTTGCACATTATACATGGAGTCGAACACGAAAAAACGATCACTCGGAAAATGTATAACACTCGTGGCCCAATGATTTCCAGCAACATGTATGGGCATAAACACCTACAAAGATAAAACCAAATAATTAAATACTAATCTGTTAGCCTTAATTATATTAAGTCAAACAAGAATATTATCGGTCTTACAAAGTCAATCTAGGTCTTGTATTGTAATAGGCTAGACGGGTTCAACGGGCTTGGACTTTAAGCTAGTAATG
>BQNB010029666.1:0-27720 GCA_026074375.1 Tanacetum coccineum
ACGCTTTATGGGGGTGTGTGGCAAAAATATCAGTAAAAGTGAGTAGTATTAAGCAATTAGCAATAGCAATGAGTAGTAATTTTTTTTCTATAAAAACATTTAGTGACGTACCTGTAAGTGTAATCACGATGTGTAAAACAACTCTTAAATGTTCAATGCTTCTAATTTATTGAGCATTGAAAAATCAGCATTCCGAAAAAATAAATAAAACTACTTGTTGTTTAACAAACGACCATTAAAAATCACAACACATCCAAAATATTTGGCGCATTCGACTAGATTATGTGCTATAACAGATGGGCCGCTGAGGGACAACATACATTAACATAGTACGAGTAACAATATTGCGTATATAACGTTTTTTTTAAAATATAAATGTTAAATTATGGATCACTTGTTATTTTTAAATTGAGAGAGAATATGAAAGCTTTAAAGTGAAGCAATTTAACTATGCACATGTTTTGTTCCCTTTGTTATATGCTTATCTTAAAAACCATACAATGGAGTTTCATTTCATTACATACGAACAATAACGATGGGCAATGATGTTTGATGTCTCAAACCTTAAATCATAAAAATAAAATAATAAATTCTAAATGAAAGTCTTATTTTGATAAAGGGTTTGTTATAACATCCATGGTTACTAGGTTAAAAACATGGAAGATGATATGTTCTCTCACGTTTGGTTCTTAAATAGTTGCGTTGCTTTATGATTATTACATGTAGAGAAATGATAAATAGTGGATTTATGTTTTTATGGTTAAGAAGATAAATTGAGAAAATTATTTGAAGATTATCATCACTAGTAAAGCTACAAATATAGTTAGACTTTCTTTTTTCTATGTCGAAAACAAAATTCAAGCTATTTTCATAGTTAAATCATTAACACAACTCTAATATCATCATAACTAGAGCGTTTGAGTGATTGGGCTTTTGTGAACGTTAAAGAAAACCTATTTGCCGAGGGATGAATTAATAATTTTATTTTATTTCATTATAAACTACCAGCAACAACTTTTCCAAAATCAACCTCTACTACATATAAATCCAAAGTATTTTCGCTTAGAATTTAAATAACTTAAATATAAGTAATATTCAATTCCTAAAATTCCTTAATAAAACTTAAATTTTAATTTTTTATATAATTTTTTATAAAATACTCAAATAGTGTTATCTTGATAAAATAGTAGACGTGAGAACTAATGCTCCCACAAAAATTTAAATAATATGCATGCCAATTTTTTTTAACGTACTTTTTAAAAATACGAGTAGATTTTTTTTCATTAAATCTCAACATTAATAATTTCAAAAAATTTATTCATAAACTCAACTATATAAGAAATCATATTTCAAAATTGATTTTCTCATTTTTCAGTTTCATTTTTTGTTTTTATATATTTTTTGCTACATATCAAGAATTGTTCTTTAAGTTGAATTATCACATATGACAACATTTTCAATTATGTTTTGAATATTTTACATTATATATATATATAATTACATGAAAACGTAACCACAGTATCCCGATTATAAATTTTTGTCGTTATAATATCTCGTTATTATGCACGGCGACTCGACTAGGACAAACAAATACATGTTCTAGATTATGATAGGTGAGGAGGCGTGTAAACTGAGATATGGGTAATTAGAACAGAAATGCACATTTGGATACCCGAATTTCAAAGCAAAATATGTTAGAATCTAAAATGCCAAAAGAATAAGCAGACGAAATCAATTGTTGAGAAGCAAATTACGTAACGATAAGTTATTGGTAACGTAAGTTATCTGAACTTGGAAGAAATGTTGTATTAAAGTAGAAAAGAGAGACATAAAGTCTTTGATCACGTTTCTTTATGTTGTCGTTGACATGGTCTTCTAAAGTTAAGACGACAAAGCTATCTATGTTCACACACCTCGTAAAATACGTAGTAATTTTTGCCAAATGTTGATATTAGTAAGGCTATTGATATGTACACGGAGAAAATTTATTCAGACACGGATATTTCATTTGAACTGACCAATATGCCCTCCACTCTATTTACTTGATTTTTTTAACAATTTAACAACGAGATATATCGAAGTTCATTACTCAAAAATTCACAAACCATTCTAGGTATCTCATATCTGTATTGTCTTTTTCACTCCATCGGACGATACCACGCGTACTTTCGGCAACACCATTCCCAGATAGTTACCTTCCATAACCGTCACACTGTATTACCAACTAAGAATTTATGTCACGCGAGAAGACTAATCTGACCCCATTCCCGCTGCATTTGAGTCAATTCTAAATAATCAGATGACCACCATCGGTCCATCACCGGCAAATTATCTTTGGATCTTTGTTGCCTTTGTTAGCAATGGAATCATAAAATGTAAACAAACCCTAAAAATCCCTAAATCAATATCCCCGAAACCATCATCCCCAAAATATGCAATCCCAAAACCCAGTAGACCAAAAAAAAAGAACCCAAACTTGCATGAAATATTATAACTAGAAAGTTATAACAACACTAATGGCTACTGGATTTGCTTTAACAACACGTATTTTTATGATGGATAACTTAGTAGTGCCAAATCTAAATTCTTGTTCTCCTTAATATTGGTAAAAACAACGTAAGTTTTCTTTTATGGCGGTGGTGTGTCGTGTCGGTGTCGGAGATAAACTTTTGTATTTAGCTGCCATTGTAACCATAAACTAGTTTTATTTTTTAGCAACTCTCGAAAACAGATGTTGCAAAAACATCTTCAAATTCGATTTGAGTAATTTTTGTCGAAAGTAGCTACCGACGAAGACACCATGACGGGATGGATTTATTAGATAAAATTCTTTTCACTTATTCAGGGAAGGATGTGAACTCCGATGGTTTCGTCGTTTGGGCCAAGTAGTTAACAAAGTCAATGCATGAATGTGGAAAAATAAGGGTACATTTGTCCATTCAAGTTAAAGTTCTGTGTATGAATAAATTTCTTCCGTGTACATATCATCACCCTTTATACAATACTAACTTTTACTAGTTTTAATGTCTATGCACGCACGGGGCTTAGACATTATTATTTTTAAAATATATGTATAATTTCTATTTTTTTCTGTTTTATAAGTTATGTTATGAAGTATTATCAAATAAATATAAAGATAATAGATTCATTAAATCTTTTATATATTACATACTATATGAACTTGATGATAATTAGTCATTTTTTCTTTTTGATTTACCTGTTTTCTGACTCGACATTGTGAGACAACTAATCCCAGTGAAACTACCATTTTAGGTAGCCCGGAGTCGGCTCAAGTGAACCTTTGAGGCCACAAGGGGATTAATTTTATCCTCGTTATGTGTGAACCATTGACTTCCACAAGGGGATTAATTCTTACTGTTTGGTATGCAGTTGATATTGTATATGTTTTATAATTATAGCTGCGTGAGTGTGTCAGCTATACTTAGGATTGATGGTCATACTTTGTGTTAAAACATGTAAAATTTTAGTTCCGCAATCAATTTAAGAGCATCAAGTTGAGTTATCAAAAGTTTGCAAGACCGTCAATATTTATAGAGTATAGAAAACTAAAGAACTCAAATAAGTATTATGCTTCGTGCATACAATATGTTTTGGTCAAAAAAAGATTTACCTATTGTATACTTTTAATACATATACAAATGTAAAAAGAGTTTTACCCATTTTTCCGTCACCAACACTTTTTAAGATATAAAAGTGGCCCCATGTTGTTGTATACGATTTATAGACATACACACATGTCAATGGAATAAAGATTTTTTGAGAAATTCAAATGTTAGAATTTTAGTAAGTACTAAACCAAAAGAAAAAAAATGCAATTTTTCTAAACTCATCAATGAATAGCTAGAAAACCTTTTTTTTCTTTATTTATGATAATCTATGTGATTCACTATTTTTCTACTTGGTTGTATAACATGAGTTTCAGACCGAGAATGAAAAACCCACCAAAAAGTCTTCGGGTAGATTTGAGATGTGATTAAATAATGTTAAATCTTTGTTGGAAGTAAGAAATTGTTTGCGTTTGTTGTATTTTAAAATATAAAGTCTAGGGGTATAAAGTTTAAGGGGTTATCACACATATATTTTTATGTGTGTTTTTTCTCCATCAAATTTCTCCACCAAATTTTTTTAGTGACAAAATCAAGCTCTCTCATTGGTCCAAATTTTTTCTATTAAGATTTAATCTGATAGAAAACTTCGAAATGATGTAATTCTTTTATTATATAAAATATTAAAGAACCGGTAGCAAGATGCTAGATAAAAAAATAAGATTAGTTAAGTAATAGTAAAAATAAGATCCGTGCGTGTGTGAGAATTTGGTTTTTGTGATGTATATTTATGTTTATGGTTGAGTTAAAAAATGTGACATTGTGTACGTATAACAACTCGTAATTTTCGGGTTATTACTTAATTTATACTTTTACTATTTATTTTATTTTTACATAATAATTACTTTTCTGGTTAACTGGATAGGTTAACCCGCGTACGTAGTAAAACGTATATTAAACGTTAACATGACTTTAGGCTAAATATTAATCTGCGTGCTCTACGTATTTTTATTATTATTATTATTATTATTATTATATATATATATATATATATATATATATATCATATATGTTATAATTTATATAAAAACTTATTTACATTTATTCGCGTAATATTTATAAATCCTAAGACGCGACGTTATTTTTTATATTGCTTCTAGGACTTTTCTCGACTTCTCGACGTTTTATTCTCGTTATATTATCGCATTGTATAAGGTGGGTTCATAGCCCTATTTTTACTCATTAACTGTTTAATAAACTCCTTGGGGGAGATACATGATACTTTACTTTTTTACTTATGGACGCAAGTGCTTTGAATAAATACTTTTCCTGATATTATTATTGCCTAAATACCACTTCTGCCTTTAAGTCCCCTTTATACCTGAACCGATTAATTACTTTTTGTGAAGTGAATGCGAATGATGTGAATAGATCTATTGGGACTGACAATCCCCGTCCGGGTATGTAACACCTGATTACCATGTCAAACAAACGCATTTAACATTTGAAATACTCGGGTGTTTGGCAGAACATCCAGTCTTGGGGCACAAATCTTAAATTGGGATTTGCCATAACGTTAAGGTTTCGGTGTCATGAGCTTAGTGCAATAATACATGCTTTCGACTTTTGAATGTGTTTCACTAGTCAACTATAACTGAAATCTTGTGCTCCACTGCTTTACTTATAAAACCAATGAATTTCACTCAACATTATTTGTTGACCGTTTTTAGCATGTTTATCTCAGGTCCTTAAGGTGTTATCTTCGAAGAAAGTCGCGCGGCATATTTTGAAGGTTTTGCATTATCGTTACCATTTGATAACTTTTTCTTAAAAACATTTATGTAATGTATAACTGCCGGGACCTCTTTTGTAAACTTTGATGTTATAATTAATCGAATGTATAACTTTTCAAAATGTCTCATTTAGATGTCCTTTTCTGTAACTTTTACTATGTGCTATGAAGTAGCAGCCCCGGTTACCTTCTACTGTTATCTGATTTTGGGGGTGTTACAGATTGGTATCAAAGCACTTGTTATAGAGAAATATGTTGCATTTAGTACCTAGACTATAACTACTATATATATTAGGAGCCCTTTATTGCCTTACATAACATCCGTGCGCGTATACTTCCTGAATACTTATGCTTATCCTCTTGAGCATCACTGTTAAAGTATTATATAAAGGCTATTTATATAAACACTTGATTTGCTTTTTGATTACTCATGCTTATTTTTCGAGAGCGTCACTAATTATTTATATAAAAGTAATTTATATAAATGTTGACTATTTTTGATCACTTATACATACTTACCAGGGCATCACTATATTTTTATATAAAGGTATTTATATAAATACTAAAACTCTTCCAAGACATTGTGAGTTACACAATGGTCTCTAAAACTTTTCTTAAGACATTGTGAGTGACACAATGGTCTCGTTTATTTTCAAGACGTTGTGAGTGATACAACGATCTCTAAAACCTTCTCAATACATTGTTAGTAATACAATGGTCTCTAAAACTTCTCATAATACCATTTTTGATGATATTAAAACTCGACACAGTTGTCGATCTGACTGGTTACTTTACTAACCAACTACGAAGACGAGTTTGAACATCCGTCCCATACTTTTGAATAACCTACGTCATCTCGTGACCCGTCGCCTAGAATCGTGCCGATTAATTCGAACACGACTTTAACCTGTCACCTCGTAACATTCCATTTTTGAAACCCAACTTTTGGAACCTGAAGGGAAATAAAGGAAAAGCTCGCGGGAATTCTAACGTCGTTATAGATCATGCTAACGCTTAAGGAGAATTTTTTCCTGCCTTGTCAAATGAGACCTACGTCAAAGGCTTCTTGGACTATATTCCCTAAGAAAAATGTATTAGTACTTTCCTATGAATTTCATAGTATCGCGTGGATGTTTTCTATTAATTTTTTTATATAAATTCATGTGTCATGACGATTCCGTCGGTTACACTTTAATTCTCCATTAAACTATGCAAGCTACCCCTTAAATTTTATCACCTTATAAACATATTCATAATCATCCTATAAATCATTTTGCTACCACCTTATAAACCACTTTGCTATTGTCTTGTAAACTATTTTGCGGTCATCCTACAAATTATTTTGTTGTCATATTATAAACTACTTTGCTTTCACTTTATGAACTATTTTGCTACATTATAAAACCATTTGATACTATCTCATACATAACATTAGTTTGACGAAAATGAGCATGTCATCGTTAGCCCTTAATTATACATAGCCTGATCACCTATGTATAATTCAGGAAGGACCAAGCTATGCTGAGAGTAGTCACCTTAAAATTTTGTCGAAATCAATTTTCTACTTATATTTCCAAAAATCAAAATTTTGTGTGCGTATATATAATTATTTCAAGTACCTTCACCTTTTTCCGAACACCTCGCCAGCTGACGGCACTGATTGAACTCTGAGGTCATAGTTCCCTTAACGGGGGTAGACTATAACAACTCGTAATTTTCGGGTCATTACTTAATTTATACTTTTACTATTTATTTTATTTTTACATAAAAAAATACTTTTTCGGTTAACCGGATAGGTTAACCCGCGTACGTAGTAAAACGTATATTAAACGTGAACCCGACTTTAGACTAAATATTAGTCTACGTGCTCTACCTATTTTTATTATTTTACATAATTATCTTATATGATGTAATTTTATTTTTATCATTTATGTTTACTCTTTGTTGTTGTGTCTAAACTATTGCTTTACCCTACGTATGTAATATATTATATATATATATGTATGTATATATATAATTATTTATGTTGTAATATATATATATGTTTGTTATATATATTAATATATAATGTATAATATATTGTTGTATATGTTTATATATTGTATGTATAGTATATATATTTTGTATATATGTGTGAGTGTGTGTTGTGTGGTATATATATTATATATTTATGTGTGTTGTGTTGTGGGCTGTGTGTGTGGTTTGGTGTGTGTGTGTATATATCCTATATGTTATAATTTAATAAAAACTTTATAAAAACTTATTTACATTTATTCGCGTAATATTTATAAATCCTAAGACGCGACGTTATTTTTTATGTTGCTTCTAGGACTTTTCTCGACTTCTCGACATTTTATTCTCGTTATATTATCGCATTGCATAAGATGAGTTCATAGCCCCATTTTTACTCATTAACTGTTTTATAAACTCCTTAAGGGAGATACATGCTACTTTACTTTTTACTTACGCAAGTGCTTTAAATAAATAATTTTCCTCGTATTATTATTGCCAAAGTACCACTTCTGCCTTTAAATCCCCTTTATCGTGAACCGATTAGTTACTTTTTGTTAAGTGAACGCGAATGATGTGAATAGATCTATTGAGACTGACAATCCATGTCCGGGTATGTAACACCTGATTACCATGTCAAACGGACGCATTTAACATTTGAAATACTCGGGTGTTTGGCAGAACATCCAGTCTCGAGGCACAAATCTCAAATTGGGATTTGCCATAACGTTAAGGTTTCGGTGTCATGAGCTTAGTGCAATAATACATGCTTTCGACTTTTGAATGTGTTTCACTAGTCAACTATAACTGAAATCTTATGCTCCACTGCTTTACTTATAAAACCTATGAATTTCACTAAACATTATTTGTTGACCGTTGTCACACCCCGCCAAGGCGGAAACGCGAGACGTAACACGACAGGCATCATCACAACACATTTATGTCACAATAGAGAATAACTAAAATGCATTAAAAATTAATTCAAAGTGTTATGACGACACCTAACACAAGAGGGGACTTGTATTGAGGTTAATCGCAACACAACAATACATAGACATATCAAAATCCCAAAATAAAACATCATCATATATCAAAGTATTCAAAATACGAAAGCACGAAAGTTAAATAGATAATAAGACTCCTCATGCAAGATTTTCTAGGGTCTCGCTAGCCAAGCAGTCTTAACTCCTTACACTTCACTATGCTCACCTGAAAATGATACTTAAAAACGTCAACATTACGTTGGTGAGATTCACAGATTTAACTTAAAACACTTACCCTTATTGTGCTTCATAACATTTAGGACATACATGAATCTTATATACACATGTAAGCATTTAATCAATCACATAAACAAATCCACATTCAGGCTTAGATTAGCACTGATATCTCATACGCCAAGCTCACCTAGAATGCACACATAACTCATATACAATACTTTGAGTAGGTGTTACTCCTGATCCCAATTCGGAACATACGGGTAGGCGTTATCCCCGATCCCAAATCACATCACAAACACAGGTAGGCATTACCTCCGATCCTAACATGCATATACACATAGCATTATAATAACACGTAATGTCCAAAACCATAAATCATTTACCACAACACTTAAAACATTTCAAAACCATTTAGTATCATTTTCACCCCAAGAAAACATATGAAAAAGGGGCTATGAATACTCACCTCAAAGCTTTACAAATGCGCACAAAATGTCCAAGCAAAAATCAACACAAACATAATTTACGGGTTACACATGATCAAGGCTTTACGGCCCTAAACATGTAACCTTTCAATTGATGGATTCTAATGTCTATGCTACACTTATAAACATCCCATCATGTTTCCCATACATTATCTAAACTCTAATCATGTTTTACTCCATTATTCCAATTTCTAGTTTATCGCATAAATTTACGGTCACTTTGAATTTTTATAAAATACTAAATGACCTCCTCTGACTTCCAAAATCTATTTACATCAACTTCAATGTGTTCTAAACCTACTGGAATTTTTCCAAAAGGGTTCGACAAGCTTTACTATTTTTTAAAATTTCGACAACACATATTGTCCCGAAAAATATCTGATCGCACACTAAATGTTTGATCTTATTAAGCATACTTAGACACCTTGAAAAAATCCAAAAAAAATACAGAGGTTACTAGACACCTTGAACTTATACCAGTAGCAATTTCATGATTAGCAAAATGTTTTGATAGGGTTTTTGACCTCACAAACGCCACACAAATCTGACCCGAAAACTCAGATTTAACAACGAATCTTGTAAAAATATTTTGACTGACTTTTACTCACTTTCAATTCATTCGAAACCATATTTTTTGAAAAGTATATTCTCCGTAGTTAATTTTAGAGCCAAGAAAATATATCAAACTCATTCGTATGACTGAGTTATGACTCTTACAGGTTGACTTAAAAATCTGTCCAGTTTTAATTCCGAATTTAACAACAATTAAACATAACCAAACGCATCCATACACTAATAATTAAGCCATAATCCATAATTAATGATCATACAAACATGTTTACTGAATTTTTATGAAACTCTAATCCATCAATTTAAAAGTTACAATTAATTAAATTAAAAGAGTTTAAATAAAAAGGGTTATACGAAAACCTTTAATTCGAAAACACACGATCTTGAACCCTAAACTTTCTTGAAATTTTTTGATGTTCTCTTCCTTCTTTGTGGGTGTCGACTGATTTCACCAAGGGAGAGGGAGAAGAAAATAATAATCTAGGGTTACATATGAAGAGTATTTATAAAAGGTTTTTAGTATATTTGTTTCCTAATCAAACTTGTGCTTTTTTTCCTTTTTCCTTTCCTTGAGCCGATCCAAACACAAATTATTATTATTTTTTAATTTCGGTTGACACATGTATATACATACTCATTTTATTTTATTTAAAAAATACTTTGTCATATGTATTTACTTATAACCTGAATTCTATTTAAAGTATAATTACACTTAACTTGTTTACTTGTACCTTTATTTAAATACATATTAACACTAAATATAAAATATTTATTTCACTTAATATTTTTCCCAAATATTATTATTACTCACTAATAAATAAATTATCGAACCTTGATTAACTAACTAATCTTGAACCGAAATAAATCTGCGCACACTCGATTAATTATTCCATCATAAATAAAATAATTAAAACCACTTAAAATATTCATTTTCAACGAAATATAATGACTACATCATTCATTTCTTGCATCATTCACATATATATGACTCATGTTTCTTATATGCATCCAATTTAAATCACATAACAAATAGTCAGGCTAACACTAACGATTAAACTAACATGGTTTGATCACGGGTGTCACATTATCCCTCACTTAAGGAAATTTCGTCTCGAAATTTAATTGATTCTACTGCTAATAATTTTGCTTACCCACACAAGGGTACAAATAGCATCATAACAGCTATAAGCAAAGAGAAGCATCCAAACTACATGAACCTCGCCCGTCCTCGAGGAAACTCATCAAAAACCTTAAGTTGTGTAACAACTTGATTCATAACCTAATCTCACAACTCATCAAACAAGAACTGTCTTGAAATTAAATTATGAGTTCTTACAAAGATTAACGTTTTTTAAGAATCGTCTCGACTTTGGGTTTACTCAAAATTTAACTTCAACCAAATCACATAAAAACATTTAAGGGTGCACTAAGGTCTGCCAGTAAACTTATGTACCTAACTTTAACTAGTACTTCCATCGATAACTTGCTCAATGAATAAGTGTGGATACTTAGCTTTCATGAAATCCTCAAGACCTCGCTTTGAGTTCCAACGGTCTTTAACTATCAGAATCCTACTACGCTTCAAACTTTTAACCTCACGATCCATAATCTCAACAGGTTGTTCAACAAAACAAAAAGTTTTGTCTACCTTAATTTATTCTAAAGGCACATGCAGATTTGCATCCGCCAAACACTTCTTCAGATTAGACACATGAAATGCGTCGTATACACTACTCAATTCTTGAGGCAATTTTAAACGATAGGCTACGAGACCGATCCTTTCAATGATCTCAAATGGTCCTACATACCTTGGTGTTAACTTACCTTTCTTTTCAAAACACACCACACCTTTCCAAGGCGACACTTTCAGTAACACTTGATCACCTACTTCAAACTCCAACCACTTACGCTTATTATCAGCATAGCTCTTTTGACGATCTCTAGCCACATTGATCTTTTCCTTAATCAATACTACTTTATCAGTAGTCTCCTGAACCTTTTCTGGACCTATCAATAGACTCTCTCTGATTTCAGCCTAGAGAACAGGTGACCTACATCTCCTTCCATTTAATGCCTCAAATAGAGCACATTGAATACTCGAATGATAACTATTATTGTATGAAAACTCAGCTAAAGGTAGATGAGTATCCCAACTACCACCAAAATCAATCATGCACGCTCTTAACATATCCTCCAAAGTTTGAATAGTAAACTCACTTTGTCCATCCGTTTGAGGATGATAAGTCGTACTCATATCCAACCGGGTTCCTAAGGCTTTCTGCAACGTTTGCCAAAATCGCGAAGTAAATCATCCATCACGATTAGAGATGATCGACACGGCCACTCCATGTCTTGCCACTATCTCATCAATATATAACCTTACCAACCTCCGCATCTTATAATCTTCACGTATAGCCAGAAGATGGGCTGACTTAGTTAGTCTATCGACTATTACCCAAATTGTATCATTCCCACTACTTGATCTCGGCAACTTAGTATTAAAATTCATGGTTATTCTATCATATTTTCTACTCAGGTATCTTTGGCTATTGCAACAAACCTGAAGGTCTTTGATGTTCAGCCTTTACCTTTGAGCAAGTCAAACACTTACTAACATATGTAGCTATATCATTCTTCATACCTGGCCACCAATACATGTCTCTAAGGACACAAACGTCTTATCCGCTTTGATGTACAAGTACCTCGATGCACACCATCTTAATTATCGTCGTTACAACACCTATCAATGGAACCTAAATTCGGTCAATAAAGTACAACCCATCATCTTCCTTTCTTTCCATTTGTTGGTCCAAGCTACGCAACATTTCTGCTGGCGCGTTCTCTACCTTGGACACCTCTCCTTGAGCAGCTAATATCTTATCCTTAACACTTGACTGGATATTCATAGACATTGCGTGTACTCATCTTGGTTTCACTCTCTCGTTCCTACTCCACGCACCGGCCACTACATTCGCCTTTCCTAGATAGCAGCGAATCTCGCAGCCGTAATCACTAAACAACTCAATCCATCGTCTTTGACGCATATTTAACTCCTACTGATCAAATATATGTTGTAGACTCTTGTGATCAGTGTAGATAACACTCTTCGTCCCATACAAGTAATGTCCCAACTCTTAAGAGCAAAGACCACTGCTCCCAGCTCTAAATCATGAGTGGTATAGTTCTTCTCATGAATCTTCAGTTGTCGAGATGCATATGCAGTCACTTTGCCTCTTTGCATCAGTACACATTTAAATCCTTGATTTAACGCACCATAATAAACTACAAAGTCTTCTGATTCATCAGACAATGACAATATTGGTGCATTACACAAATTGTCTTTCAAAGTCTGAAAAGCTTCCTCTTGTTCCACGCCCCAGCTCATGACACTATTCTTGACTCTTCTGTGTCCAGGGAAGTAAAGGGTTTCGTAATCTTGGAAAAATTCGCGATGAAACGCCGATAGTAACATGTCAATCTCATAAATGACTGTATCTATGACGGTGTCTTAGGAGCTTTCCAATTATTATCACTGCTTTAATATTTCTTGGGTCCACATTCGCCTTTCCTAGATGGCAGCGAATCTCGCAGCCGTAATCACTAAACAACTCAATCCATCGTCTTTAACGCATATTTAACTCCTACTGATCAAATATATGTTGTAGACTCTTGTGATCCGTGTAGATAACACTCTTCGTCCCATACAAGTAATGTCCCAAGTCTTAAGAGCAAATACCACTGCTCCCAGCTCCAAATCATGAGTGGTATAGTTCTTCTCATGAATCTTCAGTTGTCGAGATGCATATGCAGTCACTTTGCCTCTTTGCATCAGTACACATTCAAATCCTTTATTCAACGCACCATAATAAACTACAAAGTCTTCTGATTCATCAGACAATGACAATATTGGTGCATTACACAAATTGTCTTTCAAAGTCTGAAAAGCTTCCTCTTGTTCCACGCCCCACTCATACTTCTGACTCTTCTGTGTCAGGGAAGTAAAGGGTTTCGCAATCTTGGAAAAATTCACGATGAAACGCCGATAGTAACATGTCAATCTCATAAATGACTGTATCTATGACGGTGTCTTAGGAGCTTTCCAATTATTATCACTGCTTCAATATTTCTTGGGTCCATATGAATACCATTGCTATTAACCACATGTCCGAGAAAATGTACTTCTTGTAGCCAAAATTCACACTTAGATAACTTGGCAAACAACTTTTCCTTTTTCAGCAGCTCCAAAACTAACTTTAAATGAACCTCGTGATCTTCCTTAGACCTTGAGTAGATCAAGATGTCATCAATAAACACAATGACAAGCTTATCTAGATACGGCTTGCACACCCGGTTCATTAGGTCCATGAAAACCGCTGGCGCATTGGTTAACCCAAAAGGCATACTCGTAAACTCAAAGTGTCCATATCGCGTCCTAAACGCCGTCTTTGGAATATCTTCTTCATGCACTCTCAGATGATGATAACCAGATCGAAGATCTATCTTTGAGAACTAACGCGAGCCTTGCAATTGGTCGAACATGTCGTCGATCCTGGGGAGAGGTTAACGGTTCTTAATGGTCAACTTATTCAATTCCTGATAGTCTATGCACATTCTGAATGAACCATCATTCTTCTTGACAAACAACACACGTGCTCCCTACGGAGAGTGACTTGGTCGAATAAAACGTATATCAAACAAATTCAAAGGGTTACGAGTTATCAAGTAGGGTAGTGACGAATATCGAATCAAAGGCTATGAAACATATAAGGGATTTCACCGATGCAAGTAGATGCGGATCAAATGTCATAAGAACCCTTTAAAGAAAGGATAGAATATTAGTACCGATAGGAAACACAAACGAAAGAACCAACAAAGCGTACAACAACAAAAGAAGCACATATCGAATAACAATACGTATCAAGATCAATAAATAAAAAGGTGAATTCTTATACCAATAATCGACCTTACCCGAAAGAACCAACTAAATACTGTTTTTATAAAAAAATCATTTAAAAACAATAAAGGAAATCGTTTTAGATATATATAAAAAATCATTTTAAATATAAAAATCATCTTAAATATAATATTTATAAAACTCATTTTAAACATGGTTTTCATAAAAAAACCAAAAGATAGTTATAGAAAAGGTGTATCGCATCTTACCCATATAAATTATTTTAAACATACACTTCATAAAAAATTTCAAAAACAATCATATAAAATAGTATCATATCTTATTCGTAAAGATTATCTTAAACATAGTTTTGACAATCAACCAACATCACATTGTTTTCATAAAAATCATTGTAACCGTAATTTTCATAAAAATAAAGAGACAGTCATATAAAAGCGAAATCGAAGTAAACTCATATTCAAAGTATATTTCAAAAGGATTTTCACACTTCATTATTATTATAAAAATATTTTTCACACAAAGGAGACCATATAACAAAATGATTATCACATTACCACGAGAGAAAATCAAAGGGGAGTATATGAAGCAATGACAAAAGAGAGTATGAGGGACCATGTAGTCAGAATAACAGTCAAACAAACACATACAATAGAAATTCATGCAAAGATACACGAACCAACTGAAGAACGTAAAGTCTCATCCGTAATAATGATCAAAAGAACAAACGTAGAAAAGCATCGATACTAACGTGTCACAAACGTGTTACGAAAACCAAAGGACGTGTAACATGTGGGAGTAAATATCCGCACTAACATGTTACGAACAAATAGTGCTTGAAAGAAAAAAAATCAGATATTCATACGAGTAATCAATGCCGGGAAAGAACCAATAAAATGTACCAATAGTCAAAAGCAGCAGATCTGAACAACCAATATATATCAAGACGTTGAATGGGAACGATAGAACATCCGTACAGACATGGTACAACAAGGAATGCTAAAATAAGGGTTAGATATCCGAACGAATAATTGAGCAGACGAACAAACTCAATAATCGTAATAGTAGTAATAAGAGGTATCCAAGATATTCGTAATCGTCAGGCAGAAAGGAAACTTGCTGACTACGCAACTAAGCCCAACAAAATCGCACATTAGTTAAGAGAAAAATTCCTTAACTATACAACTATCCTTATCATGAACGCACATATCACAACATCTTACACTACCACCTTACAAACAAACACCGATCAATGCAATCATGGTCACAAGTCTACGTGTGTGATGCCTTTATAATTATGTTGGTCACCCATAATTATAATTGCATCCTCACACGTGTACTTACTTCCAAGACTACACATCTCAATGATAACGCGCATATATATACATATACCACATTGCACATCTTACTCGACTCCACAAAATGATGCTCCATTAAAGCAATATTTATTTATATAAAGATAAAATTGAAAACGGCAGAAAGAAAACGAAAGACTCACAGTGCCCCAAAATACGAAATATCCAAAAGAAATCATCGATAATAGCACTGTGTCGAGGTAAAAGATGAGATAAGCTTATGCTGGGCCTCGCTTGGGTTTGACTTTGCTTTCGCAAGAGTCACCCGACTCTGCGGGTCCAGGCCTGCTACGAGCATCCGACAAGAGATCTAAGTCAACCTTCTCCTCCGACTCTTCTATCTACCTTTCCTACTTTGGTTCCTCGAAAGGCTCCTCTTCAATTGGCTCATTTTCTGGATCTTTTGATATCAAGTAGCGAGTAGGTCGAAATAAAATTCTCAGAAAAGCACAAAAATAAAACGCCCAAATAGCTAAACACATAGATCCTATTATGCAGCTATATGAAGGACTCCTAGGTTATAGTCTAGGTCAAACCACCTACTTCTCTATAACTTGGCTCTGATACCAATCTGTCACACCACGCCAAGGCGAAAACACGAGGCGTAACATGATAGGCATCATCACAACACATTGATGTCACAATAGAGAATAACTAAAATGCATTAAAAATTAATTCAAAGTGTTATGACGACACCTAACACAAGAGGGGACTTGTATTGAGGTTAATCGCAACACAACAATACATAGACATATCAAAATCCCAAAATAAAACATCATCATAATTAAAAGTATTCAAAATACGAAAGCACGAAAGTTAAATAGATAATAAGACTTCTCATGCAAGATTTCCTAGGGTCTCGCTAGCCAAGCAGTCTTAACTCCTTACACTTCACTATGCTCACTTGAAAATGATACTTAAAAACATCAACATTACGTTGGTAAGATTCATAGGTTTAACTTAAAACACTTACCCTTGTTGTGCTTCATAACATTTAAGACATACATGAATATTATACACACATGTAAGCATTTAATCAATCACATAAACAAATCCACATTCATGCTTAGATTAACACTAACATCTCATACGCCAAGCTCACCTAGAATGCACACATAACTCATACACAATACTTTGAGTAGGCGTTACTCCTTATCCCAATTTGCAACATACTGGTAGGCGTTTCCCCCGATACCAAATCACATCACAAACACAGGTAGGCGTTACCTCCGATCCCAACATGCATACACACATAGCATTATAATAACACGTAATGTCAAAAACCATAAATCATTTACCAAAACACCTAAAACATTTCAAAACCATTTAGTATCATTTTCACCCCAAGAAAATATATGAAAAATGGGCTATGAATACTTACCTCAAAGCTTCATAAATGCGCACAAAATTTCAAAGCAAAAATCTACACAAACATAATCTACATGTTACACATGATCAAGGCTTTACGGCCCTAAACATGTAACATTTCAATTGATAGATTCTAATGTCTATACTACACTTATAAACATCCTATCATGTTTCCCATACATTATCCAAACTCTAATAATGTTTTACTCAATTATTCCAATTTCCAGTTTATCGCAGAAATTTAAGGCCACTTTACGAATTTTTATAAAATACTAAATGACATCCTCTGACTTCCAAAATCCATTTCCATCAACTTCAATGTGTTATAAACCAATCGGAATTTTTCCAAAAGGGTTCAACAAGCTTTACTATTTTTTGAAATTTCAACAACACAAACTGTCTCGAAAAATATCTGATCACACACTTAAATGTTTGATCTCATTAAGCATACTTAGCACCTTTAAAAAATTCAAAAAAATACAGAGGTTACTAGACACCTTGAACTTTTACCAGTAGCAATTTCATGATTAGCAAAAATGTTCTGATAGGGTTTTTGACCTCACAAACGCCACACAAATCTGACTCAAAAACTCAGATTCCACAACGAATCTTGTAAAAATATTTTGACTGACTTCTACTCACTTTCAATTCATGAAACCACATTTTTGGAAAGTAGACTCTTTGTAGTTAATTTTAGAGCCAATAAAATCTATCAAACTAATTCGTATGACTGAGTTATGACTCTTACAAGTTAACTTAAAAATCTTCTCAATTTTAATTCCGAATTTAACAACAATTAAACCATTTTGACTGACTTCTACTCACTTTCAATTCATGAAACCACATTTTTGGAAAGTAGACTCTTTGTAGTTAATTTTAGACAAAACTCAGATTCGACAAAACGAATCTTGTAAAAATATTTATGACTTACATCTACCAGCATTCATTCACGAAACCAAAACATTTTTGGAAATAAACTCTTTGTAGTAATAATTAGAGCCAATAAAATCTATCAAACTAATTCGTATGACTGAGTTGTGACTCTTACAAGTTAACTTAAAAATCTTCCCAGTTTTAATTTCGAATTTAACAACAATTAAACCTAACCAAACGCATCTATACACTAATAATTAAGCCATAATTCATAATTAATGATCATACAAACATGTTTGCTGAATTTTTTTGAAACCCTAATTCCATCAATTTAAAAGTTGCAATTAATTAAATTAAAAGAGTTTAAATAAAAAGGGTTATACGAAAACCTTTAATCCGAAAACACACGATCTTGAACCCTAAACTTTCTTGAATTTTTTTGATGTTCTCTTCCTTCTTTGTGGATGTCGACTGATTTCACCAAAAGAGAGGGGAGAAGAAAATAATGATCTAGGGTTACATATGAAGAGTATTTATAAAAGGTTTTTAGGATATTTGTTTCCTAATCAAACTTGGGCTTTTTTTTTCGTTTTTCCTTTCCTTGAGCCGATCCAAACACAAATTATATATATTTTTTATTTTTTTTTAAATTTCGGTTGACACATGCATATACATACTTTTATTTTATTTTATTTAAAAAAAATACTTTATCATTTATATTTACTTATAACCTGAATTCTATTTAAAGTATAATTACACTTAAACTTGTTTACTTGTACCTTTATTTAAATACATATTAACGTTAAATATAAAACATTTATTTCATTTAATATTTTTCCCAAATATTATTATTACTCACTAATAAATAAATTACCGAACCTTGATTAACTAACTAATCTTGAACCGAAATAAATCTACGCACACTCGATTAATTATTCCATCATAAATAAAATAATTAAAACCACTAAAAATCTTCATTTTCAACGAAATGTAATGACTACATCATCCATTTCTTGCATCATTCACATATATATGACTCATGTTTCTCATATGCATCCAATTTAAATCACATAACAAATAGTCAGACTAACATTAACGGTTAAACTAACCTGGTTTGATCACGGGTGTCACAACCATTTAAGGTGTTATCTTGGAAGGAAGTCGAACGACATATTTTGAAGGTTTTGCATTATCGTTACCATCGATAACTTTCTCTTAAAAACATTTATGTAATGTATAACTGTTGGGACCTCTTTTGTAAACTTTGATGTTATAATAAATCGAATGTGTAACTTTTTAAAATGTCTCATTTAGAGGTCGTTTTCTGTAACGTGTACTATGTGCTATGAAGTAGCAGCCCCGGTTATCTTCCGCTGTTATCCGATTTAGGGGGGGTTACAGTACGCATGTACATTGAGTTGACGATGATGATGTTAGTCATCGTTAGAGCACTAGGTATCCATTGTGTCATCAAGTTGGTGTTATGGGAAAAATGTTGTCACATCAATATTTTTTCCTATAACACCAGAATACCCCATAACACCAAAAACATCACCCCCTTCCATAACATCACATTTATGGTGCTGTCAAGCACCCTGTTTTTTTTCTTTTCATTTATTCAAATTTAAATAAAAGTCATATTAAACTAAAATTAAAATTTCATTAATTAAAAAAAAACGTAACATTAAAAATAACGATAACTTAAAAGAATTGCAATTTAATGATTAATGTTCAATAAATGCTACACAATATCGTGTCGAAGGTTGTTGTGAACTTTCGTATCACGGAGTTCTTTGTGTTTTCTTCTATGTATTTCGCACTGTTCGACCCACGTACGTTGAATATTCTGTTGTGGAGTAACATATATTTCGCTATAGTCACTAACCTTGAGTTTTTGATCTTTCAATATCATGTTATGTAATATGATACGACAATACATTTTCTTCGTAACGTATTGACTTTGTAATCACGTGCGGTTACCAAGTGGGTGTTTAAAACCACCCAACGGTACCCAATTTTCAAAAATTAGCCGTTATTAAACGTTTAAATAAAAAACATGAAAACACGAGAAAAATACCCGAAAACGCGAGTGGTGATGTGAATCTCGCACCATCACTTGGTGTTTTCCGAAAGCATTTGACGTGGTGGTGACGGCTCAACACTCAAAAACGTGAGATGCGATATGAGGCTCGTATCATCAAGTGGCGATTTAGAAGATAACTCGAGTCATGACTTAGGATACCTTGGTGTTACAATTGTCATTAACACAAAACTTGTGAAAAAACATTTGCACTTTCTCTTTCAACGAGTTTCAGATTACCAAGTCTTTGACAACACAAAAACACACCCTTTTATCTCATCTCATCTCATCTCCATCTCTCACACACACTAAAACACCTTACAAAACACACACATAAAAACACATATCAAAACATGTCTGGTTTCCAACAATCACATATGTGACAAGCACCATAACCTCCGATCTCCAAATGTTTTTTTTTTCCGGTGAGATCCATATTAATTTCCCGCCAATTTCTTGATGGGTTTTGATCATTTTAAAGAAATATGAAAATTGGGTTTAATTTAATTTATGGGTTTTTGATTTTATGCATATTTATATGATAAACATGCTGAAAAATAATTGGATAATAAGATCAAGAATTGATCTTGTTGTTTATTGGGTTAAAAAGGTATAGCAAAATATTCAGTTTTGGGAGGGGGTATAGATAGAGATAATTTAGGGGGTATACAAAAAAAAGGAAATGAGTTCGAGTTCAAGTTCGAGCTCGAGTTTTAGTAAGTTAAATAATAAGTCTTCCTTAGAATGTTATTTGTTTGAGGAAGAAAGACATGTGATGGTAAAAAAGGTTAAGAAGTATGATGATGGTAGGTTGTCAAATGATTCACTTCTTCCTGGAATGTGTGATGATGTTGGTTTGATATGTCTTGCTTGGGTATGTCGATTTGATTACGCTTCTTTAGCGGGTTTGAATATGGGGTTTAGTAGGCTAATGAAGAGTGGGTATTTGTATGAGTTAAGGAAACAGTTAGGGATAGTCGAGCATTGGGTGTATATGGTTTCTGATCCTAGAGGGTGGGAGGGGTTTGATCCTGTTAGTAAGAATTGGATGAGATTGCCTAAAATACCTTGTGACGAGTGTTTTAACTGTGCGGATAAGGAGTCGTTGGCTGTAGGTAGTGAGTTGTTGGTTTTTGGTCGGGAGTTGTTTGAGTTTGCTATATGGAAGTATAGTTTGGTTAGGAGAGATTGGGTGAAATGTGAGGGAATGAATCATCCTCGTTGTTTGTTTGGGTCAGGGACTCTTGGATCGATTGCGATTATTGCAGGAGGGAGTGATCAGAATGGGAATATTTTGAATTCGGCGGAGTTGTATGACTCGTCAACTGGTAAATGGGAAATGTTGCCGAATATGCATACGCCGCGTAGGTTATGCTCGGCTTTTTTTATGGATGGGAAGTTTTATGTTATAGGAGGGATGATTAGTCCCGACGAGTCATTAACTTGCGGTGAGGAGTTTGATCTTAAGACTAAAATGTGGAGGAAAATTGAGGGGATGTATCCTAATCTAAACAAGGCTGCAATGGCACCACCTCTTGTTGCGGTTGTTAGTGATGAGTTATATGCAGTTGAGTATGAGAGTAACATGGTTAAGAAATATGATAAAGCAAAGAACTCGTGGGATGTTTTGGGAAGACTTCCGGTTAGGGCTGATTCTTCCAATGGTTGGGGTCTAGCCTTTAAGGCTTGTGGAGAACGGCTTTTAGTGGTCGGAGGTCAAAGGGGTCCAGAAGGTGAAGCCATTGTTCTTAATTCTTGGAGTCCAAAATCGGGTGTCAAAGACGGGATCTTGGACTGGAAGGTTCTTGGTGTCAAGGAACATGCTGGTGTATTTGTTTACAATTGTGCGGTGATGGGCTGCTGAGGACCTGACCATAGGTTTGAACTTTCTGTCAAGGTTAACTTTGATACTTTCATTTCCGCCATTAGTTTTCTAAAACATTGTTGTAAGTTAAGCTGTGTACTTTCATAATCTGTAGCCTCTTTAGTCACAGGGTTGCCCATCTTTTCTTAATTCTTTTTTTTGTTTTTATATATCTTTCGTGTGCTTTCTTTGTAACTTGACAGCATACTTCCTGTGCCAATAAACTGCAAAAATTCATAATGATGTTCAAGTATACTGTTTTATTGTTTGTGCTCAATTTAACACACTTTATGCCGTTATGTCATTCCTATTCTTGACCACCAAGTATTTCTACAACTAGAACATCATTTCTTTTTAACTGATCCCTTATTATCATCAAATTGACGGTTGTGTCTTTCATCTATAGACACATCTATATGTTTATACTTATTAGGATCTGGGGACTAATATCCCATAGGAATGCTGGTTGTAAATTAAGAGTTGTGGGTATGTTCTAAAAGTGATTTAAGTTGACTTTTGTTTATATAGACTTTGTAGATATAGCATATGCCTTTGGGATTCAACTTATATGCATGTTAGATGCTATATTCATATTCCTCGGGTTCAACCTATATGCACGTTCCTGTGTAATTGTTTCCTCCTACATGACTGCACAACATGGTTAGCTCAACATTGGTTAGCTGAGTTAAAGTCAGTATCCACCTCACAACATCTAATATAGCACCAAATGACTTGTATATATAAAACCGTAAACGTATGAGGTATGAGGGCAAGTCTTTGACTAAGATGTACGCGGCCCAACCGGGGTATCCCGTGACATGACTTGTATATATATGTAGATGAGTAATGTTGTATAATCCTACTTTGTGACTTTGTGTACCTTATCGATCATCCTAACAAAGAAATGTTTACATTTGTCAACACTCTTTTCTCTGCCATCGTCTTTTATATCTATTTTGTCACGTGTCACCCGCGCGTGATTAAGAGGATAATTAGCCACAAAAGTAGAAGTAAATACCATTTTGCATATGTAAATAAGTTTGAACTTATTTGTATGGTTTTGCTTGATGAATCTATACCACCTTAAATGGAGAAAAAAGATGTTTTCCTTTTTGTGGTGAATAGTTGGATGCCCTGTTTTTATGCTGTTGGATCAACTAGTTAACAGTGTATGGCATCTGCAGTTGCAGTTTTATAAAGTCTACCATGGTGGGGTACCATGAGGAAAGATGCTTAAGTAGATGGCAATAATAATCATGGCTAGGACAGTAAGATGGTGGTTGAATGTGTCATTTCATGTCTCATTTTAACATTTCTTGGTTTGGAATATGGTACATGTCACATTGGAGTTGAAGAGGTTGCAATGTGTTTTTTAGGAAAATTTATAACTAACATGAGATATTTGGTTTTTTGTCATTATTGTTCGCCAACCATGTTTTCTTAGGCTACCCGTAACGGCGGTGAATCATCACCAAAATGCAACTCACTTGCCTAGCGCAACATATACTCATCACCTTTAACTCCGCAATGGTCACCTTTGTCCCTATCCTTTAAAAAAAATATTTTCTTTGCCGCTTGAGCCCAACGGTGGGATTTTTTTATTTATATTTTTTGCAATTTCACCGGTGACGGTATTACCTCTCCTTTGCCAAAAACACCCTTTCACGCTTGCCCCTCCTCTCATGTAACGGTCGTTGCGCTTGACCCTTCCACCCATTACGGGCAGCCTTAATTTTATGACTTATGAGGAGTACATTGTGCGTACAGTATATATTATTAGGTGTTTGGTTCGAGAATTTGAGTTTGATAATGGCAAATGTGATAAAACATGTTCCTCATTAACTTCTGTACACGTTGTTTGGTACTAGATTTAAAAGAGCGAATGAAAATCACTCGTTCCATTCTAATGGGGAAAATTGTGTTATGTCATACAAAACTATTGATAAATGGACAGAGAGACTATTTTGGATATTTTCTATTATTATGTACAAATGAGCAATACAACAGTATTTATACTGTGAATACAAGAGAAAAGCTAAAAGCTAATTAACAACTAATAAGCTAATTAGAATTGCTACAAATAAGCTATCTCTACATAACATTACATTGTCTAAAACAGCTCCTCAACATTAAGACAGTCTTGTGGTTATGTTGGTGTCTGCTCACACTTAATGCTGAACTGGGGTGTTTGGATCCAGGTTTAGTGGCTTCTATATCCCCCCCACAAGTTGGCATGGAGTAGGGATCGCAAATGCCCAACTTGGAAAGGCAATTGTAGTGTAGGAATCTGCATAAACCTTTAGTTAGTATGTCAGCAAGCAATCTGAGACTTTGTAGAAATGAAGCATGGCTGAATTTGACCCTGTTTAATCTTGTCCCTCACAAAATGACAATCTATCTCTATGTGTTTTGTCCTTGCATGATGGATAGGGTTATTGGCCAGAGCAATAGTGGAAGCATTGTCACACATCATTAAGGTAGGTGTTGGTATCTCCACATGTAGATCATGAAGTAAGCACTTGAGCCATGAAATCTCACAAGTAGAGTCTGCAAGAGCCCTATACTCAGCCTCTGTAGAAGATCTAGAGACTACTGTCTGCTTATTTGATTGCCAAGATATTAGACTAGTTCCCAAAAAGATAGCATAACCAGAGACATATCTTCTAGTAATGGGACAACTGGCCTAATCACTATCACAATAAGTTGTGAGTTTGAGAGAATTGTTGGCAGGAAGAAAAATGTCTTGTCCAGGACAGAGTTTAATGTATCTAAGAACTTTGATTAAGGCTTTATAGTGAGGTGTTCTTGGATCATGTGAGAATTGGCTCAGTGCCTGAGCTGCAAAGGCAAGGTCAGGCCTAGTTATGGTGAGGTAAAGAAGTTTACCTACTAAGGTTCTATACTGAGAAGGATCTGTAAGTGGTTCACCATCAGTTGTGTTGAGTTTGACTATAGGATCCATAGGTATGGCAGATGGTTTGACATTGAGGACCCCAGCATGTTCAAGTAATTCCAAAGCATACTTCCTTTGTGACATTGCAAGTTCGTCTTCATGTTTATGAAGTATTGTTTTTTTCTTCGCTTCACGTACAGGTGGAGTAATTTTTTTATATATAAAGGTTGTAGCAGTTTGTGGACCGATATCAGATTTATATAAAAGTTATTAGAGTATCGAAGAAGTATCGAAGAAGTTTCCGCGTGTATTTTTTTTTATCTGAATAAATCGGAACTTTTGTAATATTTTTTTTCCCTCCTACTTTGTGCATAATTTTTTATTATTTTTTTAAATTAAAAAAAAAACTAAAATCGGGCTGGCCCAAAATGGGAGCCCGATACTGTAGCACCTGGCCCACTGTCAAAACGACAGTGGATCAGTCGGCTATTGTGTATATTTATAATTTCATTTGAAGACTATCCGATACCATTTTATCCTTGTACCAATTTTGTTGCTAACAAACATAGTTGCTCGCGCATTGTTGCGGGACGTAATTTTTTCTTCTTTTTTTATTTATTATAGATTAAATTTTTTTGGCCCTTTTTTCATTGCATAATAACTGGACTGTTGTTTAAAATGTTTTAGTTTTTTAAGTTGTCGGTTTTGTATAATTGGAATTTATCTTTAACAAAAGGGGTGTAAAGAAAATTGAATAAAACGTGTTAGCCAGGTGCATTTTTAATTCAATAATTTTTTAGAAGTCGCATGGTGTGGTTATTTTGTTTTTCCGTGGCTTTCTAATTTTGCGTTTTTATGAATTTATAGTATGAGCCATTTTTATATGTCCTATTTTCGTATGGCTTAGTTTTTATATGGGCTTTTGGCATTGTATTTATGTAGGTAGTTATTTCTATTGCAATAAAAAGATAATGGTTTGGGCCGTGGGTAATATTAAGGGCCACTGAAATCAGGCCAAGTGGAAACAAAGGAAAAGCCTGCTTTAATACGGCGTCGTTTTAAGGCCAAATTTGATATAGTATATAATATAATGGGTAATGTTGCATTAATGGGCCTAAGCAATCTCTCTTAGGCCTCGTTTGGTTCGTGGAATCTGATTCCATTTCAAAACGTGTTTAGTTGGCAGATTCAGGGAATTCAGAATCTGAATTCCATTCCTTTATGTGTTTGGTTTGCAAACGGAATGTAATAAAAATCCTTCAAAATCCCATACATGTGGAATTCAATATTCCATAGCAATATGAGAAGACTGTTTACAATTCCATGGAATCCGTTATTTTTATCATCAAAAATAAATTATTATCAAACGGTTTCCGATGTTTAGTGTCGCTTCTTGGAACATAAGGGGTTTGAACCGATCCCCTAAGCAAAAAGAGGTTCGTCAGGTGGTGAATGAGAATAATTTAAGTGTTTGTGCTATTCTCGAGTCTCATGTTGATGTGGCTGCTGTTTATGATACATGTAAAAAGGTTTATAATAGGTGGAAATGGACTTCTAATGGGGGTTTTTGTTCTAAAGGCTCTCGGATCATCCTTGGATGGAATGATGACCTTGTTGATGTCATGATTATAGCTCAAACTAATCAGGTCATGCATGTGCAGGTGAACACGCGGGCTGATCATAAAACTTTATTTTGTTCATTTGTATATGCTGATAACTATTATATTGATCGTCGTGTGCTTTGGAGTAACTTGGTTGGGCATGCGGGATTGATGAAGAATAGACCATGGGTTCTTTTGGGTGATTTTAATGCTGCTTTTAATCTTGAAGATCATTCGGTTGTTGGTTATGAGCCGAATGCTGCTATGCGTGAATTTAAAGAGTGTGTCCAAGCTACGGAGGTCGCTGATGTCAATTCTACAGGTCTTCATTTTACTTGGAATCAGAAACCGAAGGGTTCGAATAGCATTCTTAAGAGATTGATAGGATTATGGGTAATCTTCAATTTAATGAGGATTTCCCCGGGTCGTTTGCTATTTTCCAGCCATATCGTATCTCAGACCATTCTCCTTGTGTTCTTCGTATCCCAATGGTAATTAAACCTAAACTGAAGCCTTTTAAATTTTCAAATTTTCTCGTGTATAAGGAGGGCTTTCATGAAATTGTGGATACGGGATGTAGTGTCAATGTAGACGGATGTGCCATGTTTCGTGTTGTGAAGAGGTTAAAAGGGCTGAAATCTCCTCTTCGTAAATTACTTTATAATCATGGCAATCTGTATGAGAGGGTTAATAAGATTCGGATTGAGCTTGATGAAGCTCAAAAAGCAATTGATAAGGATCATTCTTCTTCTATACTTCATGAAGAACATGCGCATTACTTACTTGCTTTTAAAGAAGTACAGTTGGATGAGGAATGTTTCTTGAAACAAAAGGCTAAGATTGAATGGCTTAAGGCTTGTGACTCTAATACAACATATTTCCATAAGATTGTGAAAAGTAAATGCGCCAGAAACAGGATTGAAATGTTTAGTGATGCTTCTAATAATATTTATGATGGTAATCAAGTTCTTGGCACTTTTGTTAATCACTATAATCAGTTCCTTAGAGCCGAAGGTTTAGATGATCATGATCTGTTTACACATGTTCTTGATGAAGCCAAGGCTAATTTTATGGTTCGTGATGTCTCTAATGATGAGGCCAAGAGTGACATTTTTTATATGGGGGATGATA